>CM058044.1:42170790-42209056 GCA_030169165.1 Centaurea solstitialis
CTAATTCATAACAAATTTGTATGACATTTTGTCACTAAATTCATATTCAAATGATGAATCGTTTCAACCTAGCACTTAAAAAATACACTTATCAGATAAGCAGTTACTGACAATAGTTGTTTCGTTAACATTCTCAAAAAAAATATTTGCATTAATCATCTTTTACCCGGTTAGTATTTACCAGTAAAAGTATTTTACCAGTAAGTACTTACTAGATAACAGATACCGGTATAAACGGGTATAAAGGCAAATGTAATTGATTGAGCTTGTATAAATAAAAAGCTCGTTCACATATAAGCTCAAAAGACTTTCGTTGTCTAATATGGAAATGACCAAAATAACCTCAACATGGATGTAGTACTGTGACGTAGGTACGGAAACAAAAAAAAAGGACAATTAAAGTTGAAAGATCCACACCGTCCAAATAAGAGATCCAATCTAAACGATCATGAACAAGAACAACAATCAAATTCATCAATCAAAACTAATTAGTGCAATCATTTCATAAGATCTCCACCGAAAATTTGATTGCCTAAAATCAAAAATAACTAACCTGTCCGCCATTGTTGAGTTGTTCACCGAGCTCTGAAACTCGTACTTCTCTTCTTCACTGAAATAACCAAAACTTCAACGAATCAATTTCGCTTAATTTCTCTTAAAAGCTAACGAACAATTTGAAACGATCTAACAATCACATATATCAAATTTCACAATCGCAAATCGACATAATAACAGAATTTTCACTTGCATTGAAGTAAATTTGATTTCCTAATATCAAAATAACTAACCTGTCCGCCATTGTTGAGCTCTTCACCGAGCTCCGAAACTCGTATTTCTCTTCTTCACTGAAATCACCAAACCTTCACTTAATTTCTCTCAAAAAACTAAACGAACACTTTGAAACGATCTAACAATCACATATATCCTCAAATTTCACGATTTCAAGTCCATATAACAACAGATTTTCACAACAAATTTGATTGCCTAAACTCATTATAACTAACCTGTCCGCCATTGTTGAGCTCTTCACCAAGCTCCGCAACTCATACTTCTCTCCTTCACTGTAATCACCAAAACTTCACTAAATCAATTTCACTTCATTTCTCATTTTCTCTCAAAAACCAAACGAAGACTCGAAACGATCTAACAATCACATATATCAACTTTCACAATTTCCGGATTCTAAATCCAAATAACAACAAATTTTTCACTCGAATTGAAGTAAATCAAATCCAGAAACTAGAAAAACACTTAAACACAAAGCGATGATCTAAAACACTACGATTTGCAATCTGCTAATTCCTAATTCCTAATTGCATTGTATAATAGGATTAACTACCTGGAAGCAACGGCAATGGCGGACGCGAGAAGTAGGATTAGCGACGAACAAAGGAAGAGGAATCTGAAAGTGACCGCCATTGTTGCTGGTCCAAATTTCAGAAGAATGACAGTAGTAGTAGTCTCTTTCGGTATCTTCAGTTTGTAGATGTCACTGTTTATCTGTGTGTGTGTGTGTATGGAATTTATTAATGGAGAGAGAAGAAAGAAGAATGAAGAGTCAATTGTCAAAGGAAATGGCGAACAGAGGAGTCCTATATATAGGAAGAAGAAGGATGATAAACAGAGTTTGGTTAATTTCAACTAACCATGGTTAGGTTTTCTATCACTTTGGTGAGTTGAACAATGGTCAAAGGGTATACTTTGGGTTGATTAACGAAAATATGTATATAAATATAAAACTATTTTAATGATTCAATAGTGTATTGTAATTTTAACAAACAAAAAGATTTGATATAAATAACCATAAGACCATCCATATTCGTATTTACTTTTGCCAAAGTTGTTACATCAACTTTTCAAAAAAATAAAATTTTCATTTTCAAAATTTACATTTGAATTAGAAAACTATTTTTTATAGTTTTTCAATTCTCATTTTCATTTTCCATTTTCATTTTTAATTGTTGTCCTCTTCTCGACGCTAGCGACTGTCGCCGCCCGCCGACGCCACCGTCGTCGCGCTACTGCCGTCTCCTTCTCGTCGCCGCAACCACCGTCGTCGCCGCCCCACCGCCAACGCTGCGCACCCTCCCACCACCGCCCCACCACCGCCGTTGTGACCACCATCACCGCCGTGGTTGCAATATTTGAAAAAGTGGTTGGTTCATTGTCTTTCAAAGGTGAAGTCTCAAGTTCAATTCTTGGTGCAAACAACTTTTTTATATAAACACCAATTTTGAAATTAAAAGCAAATTTCTGAAAATTAATGTCTCTAACAAGACTTGAACTCATGACCCCATGGTTATAAGGCAAGTAACTAACCAACTCAACTACAGAAAATTTGTGTCATTATTGTAGTTTCAAAATATATATGGTGGCACATGACAAATTGATGCGGTGGCACAGTAATTTTTTACACTACGACAGAGGAATTTAACGGTGGCTCATGGTGGCTCATGCCACCGTGTCCCCCTAAGTAGCTATGTCCCTGGATAGTACTCTTTCCTACCCAAACGATACGGTTGCACCTTAATAAAACTAAAAAAATTACCCTTTACCAGAAAAGTAATACAGCGGTATGTGCCATCGTGAGACCTTAAGCATGTCCGTTCATACATAATACAATGTATATTTGAATGCTCTATTTGAAATTATATCAAGAAAAAATATATTTTTATGGGATTTTTCTGTTTTGGGTCATTAAGTTACCAAAGTAAAAAAAGTAAATCTTTTGACTTCTTAAAGCTTCTTATTAAGTCGTTCTGACCTAAAAGTTGGATGGTAAAAAGTGTTTTTACTGTATAAGTTTTTTTTTAAATGGTATAAATTATTAAGTCTATGAAAAAAAAACGATTTAAATTACCCTCGACCCTGTTTCATCATCAATGCTAGGGTTTGGCAAAATGGCATCTATCATAGTTCCGACTTCCGACTGTATTATCAAAGGAGGTGATGTCCCCCATAACAGCCAAAGGCAGAGAGGTAGCAATGGCCCAACTGGCTATGTGTTTGGTGTGTGTTTTGATGTGGCAGTAGAAGGTCATCATGAGCGATTGTCGATGGTGGAATTTCACAGAAAGAGTTGAAGATTTTATTAGTATTGTTATTTATTATTTATTATTATTATTATTATTATTATTATTATTTGGGGGGAGTATGGACCAACTAGAGGATTGTCAGTTACAAACCCTTATATACGAACAACGTTGCTGAATAAAATGCATTGTAACTTGTAAAATGTTTTCGTAGTCATTCTTTAACTTTGCATATTTCGGATGAACAACCATTATCGTTGTTGCTGCCATTACCACCTTTTGTCGTTGCCGCCACCACGTATCGTCATTGTCACGACTACCATTCTCTCAAGCAGTTCAGAAGATTTATCCTTCATGAAATCCCCTTTGCTCATGCTTTCATCTACCCCTATGCTTATGCTTACTTCGTCTATGCCTATGCCTCCAAGGAGGGATCCAATTTCCTGTCCTTTTTTGGAATCGTTGATACATATGTTATGTAACGATGGCTTCGGATGAGAGAGGGTGGTCGTAGATCATAGCTCTATAGGTAAGCTAGGCTGTTGAGTTTGAGCTTCGTCCACCACAGTCCTTGCCACAGCTACCCGTCACCATCGTTGCCGCCACCACCATCCATCATCGCTGCCACCACCACCTCCTCAATCCGACCACCAATATAATATTCACTAAACCAAACATACACACTCAATTTCTTTTGACAATTTTCATTCCAATTTTTCCAGCCAAGCGCATAGTCAAAGATGATTAGATTTCTTTCAAATTCCTTCATATTTCAATTTTCTTTATCAAATTTTAGTCATAACATATTTCATTCTGTAAACCAAACATCATCTAAGACTCCCGATCCCCCTAAGTTTCTTGATGAAAATAATATGGTATATTGGTTAATCAAGAAGCCAAACTAATGACTATATTGATTTTGCATTAAAAAACTAAACACCTTTATTAATTTAAGTATTAAATTTGTAGTTTTATGAAATATATAGATGTAGAGAGGGGGATCCAACAAAATATGGAGGGAAGTCTGTCACGTGTGGAATGCGTCGGCGAGTCACGTGCCGTATCATATGACCATTTTCAACCACTTTCAACATCCTCCGAATTTAAAAATTACCCTTTTTCACGCGACAACCTATTTTTTTGTCAGCGGTTATTATTTCCAAAATATATTCTATTATAAAATAAAATATTAATTCGTTTAAGTATGTATATTTTTCGTCATTATACTTGTAAGATAATCATCCTCTTACTCGTAGACTTTCAACCCAATCAACCCAATTGTTATATCAACGCCATATTACTTTTTTCATTATCTTATCCAAACCAACCTAATCTAACTCAATCAATTCACAATGATAGACTCTCAACCCAATCTAAATAACTAAAATATAAGAAAAAAAAAGAGATAGAGAAAAAGCAGAGAGAGGGTGGGGTGGGGTGTGGTGGGTCTTTGAAATCGGCAAGGAGAACCCGAGCCAAAGCCAAGCCGATCGGCCACGGTGGTGTTGCCGATGGACCCGAACAACCCGATGGCAAACCGATCTCAATCGGTCGTTCGCTGTGGATGGTCTAATTTTTGTCAAATAACTTTACTTTTTTGTTTATTATTCTTGCCTTAGTTTAACTACTTTAAATTATACATTTTTTGTTTATAAAATGTTAAAATTATTTGTTATCTTTCAGAAATAAAACGTAAATATATGATTGGTAACTGTATTCAAAAGTATATAAAATAAAACTAAGACAATATGAAGATCAGTTTTGTTATAGTTGGCAAACTAGTTAATAAGCTGTCAGTTGCTGATAAACTAGCTTATAAATAAATTGTGTTTGACAAAAACTAACTTACGAGTATGTAAAATGACCAAAAATTGTATCATGAAATATAATAGTTGATGTTAATAAAGGTATATTTGGAAAAAAAACTACAAAAAACTTCTAAAACATTACTTCAACTAGCGTTTCAATAAGCTATTTTATAAGGGGTTAAGTACATGGGAGTGTATCGAACTTGTCACGTTTTATCATTGTATGTACTCAACTTTAAAACTTACTGATTAATGTACCGAACTTGCTAAAATTTTCATTGTATGTATCCAACTTTATCAAAAACCTACCATTTAATGTATCCAACTTGTCACGAAAGTGTATCCAACTTGTCATGAAATACATTAAATGACAATTTTAGCAAGTTCGGTACATTAATCGGTAAGTTTTAAAGTTAAGTACATACAATGATAAAACGTGACAAGTTCGATACACTCCCATGTACTTAAGCTAGCTTATATTTGCCAAACACAACCTTAGTCTAATTATCTCTATGATTTGATATTTGATTAATTGTTGTAGTTATTAAATTTGTTTGGAAGGCATTAAGTGAATATTTTTAATCAACCGTACTTGTTGTTTAGTCTAAATCATGTTAAATCTTATCACTTTTTCATATTTTAGAATTCTTTACGGTATGCATTAAATATATCATTTATAGCATAACACGTCTGTATACTAACTAGGTGAATTCTATCCTCACTCCCTCATAGGGGGTGTGAGTAGATAGTGTGAATACATTGGTAAGACCCAATAAATTTATATGAGTAAGAGGTGGGGATAGCAACCCCGATTAACTATCATCACAAAATAGCTACATTAAGTGATTAGCTAAGATCACATTTTTTTTGGTAAACTAATTTGGTTTTATTACACTATTCCTTAAATTAGAACTGTTTTCTTTTAAAATATAAAAATGAATAAATTTTAAAAAAATATGATTTTGGTAGATAACCCATAAGAATCATGCATGAATACAACATACTCGCCAATGTACTAGCCCTAATCAATATTGGTATTTTTTCTAAAAAAATATATCATATTGTTCAATGTATTAGTTTATATCTTTATCCAGCTAAATACAAAATACAAATACACAAAAATACTGTTTTTTGGTCTTAAACTTGGATTTGGTAACATAGAATGCTCGACATCACACATGGTTTCATTTGTTGAGATACATTTATTACATGATCCAATACGGTTAAGAATTTTCTTAAGTCTAGAGATCAGAGAGGAGCATGTGGTCATGAGTCTTTCATACTCACAAACATCTAAATCATATTAAGACAATGGCTACTTTTAAATTTATGTTGGATACTTTCATGTGAAGTTGGGAGTTTAGTTCCATCATACATAGATGGAAAAACAAACATTTAATGAAGCTATATATGTTGGGACTCATTTATCTTTTGAATGAATTAGAGGAACATGGCAGGGGTTTTATGAAAGTGGAATGCACATGTGAATGCCTGATGATAAGGCCTTGTGGTTCACAAAATGGTGTGAGTAAGTGTATGATGCTTCAAAATTGGGCAACCTTGGCCTAAGCTCAAGTTTTTCTTTTTAGAACACATTTGAAACGATTTTAATATAAGTAAATTACAAATTTGGTCTATATGGTTTACACGAATCATCGAAAGTGGTATTAGACTTTAATAACTATAGTGAACGCATCTACTGTTTATCTTTTCTTTTGAAAATTGTCCCTCATTCTTAACTCTGTTAAAATTTTCTGCTAAATCAAGGGTATTTCGTCTCTTCACCCTTCTTACTACAATACCCTTAATGTAAACACTAGTGACGCTCACTGTAGTTACTAAAGTCTAGAGACCTCTATCTAAAATTCATGCAAACCACATGGACCAAAATTGTAGTGTACTCATTTTAATAATTACAGTTAACTAAATTTTACTCAAATTAAAGAAAATAATTAATTCAATCGTATATGTTTAAGAGGGTGTTTGGGATTGAGTTCTGAAACTCCTTAGTAACTTATTGACTTCTACAAGAACCCCGGCTCATGCATGAAAGCCCCTCTTAGCGACAACCCCAGAGTGTCAGGAATGCCCCCATAACGGGTATTGGCAATCTATGGTGGGCCGTTGGGATTACCGGAATCAACCTTCTTTTGCAACAAATATATGTTTAAAAGTCTCGGTCTAAAAGCAATCAGTATTAAGCTAAAATCAGGAGATCATGGTTACAATCTGTACTTCTGCTGAATTCTCTACTTTGTATTTAACTATTAGTCGGTTACTATCGCTGATTGATAGTAATCAATAATCAAATGTTGATATCTTAAAACCTTTAAATGCATGATATTTATTTGTATAGGTTGATAAAAATGTCAATTTTTAAAAAAATTTAAAGTCACACGATGAGTCCTTTGTTCTTAGTTCTTTCTTTGGGTTTAATTGATCGCACGATATATGGACCTTTGTATAATACGATTAACACATATTTCGCATATTTCGGTCAAAAATATATTTAAAATTAGGTTTAAAAATAACGTTAATTAAACCGTACTTAATTGCCGATTTTCTTGTACTCACGAGCTCCCTAAATCTATTAAGGCAGCGGTTACTCCGGTTCATGTCGCCCCCAATTCGTACCCCGCCAAATCAATTTATAATATTTAATTAGTTATAAATATTATATTATATTATATGTGTGTGTTTATTATATAATATCGTATAATCTATTTCACACGGTAATGTGTGCTTCTAGAAAGCAATTAAACGGGACTTGCGATTTTAGCATATTTTTTAAATTATTTGTGGGTAATGTATATAGGGTTAGATTTAAATGTGAGCTCAACTTCGATTATGAACGTAAGGATTATTAAAATCGTGTTACGTGATTTATATTCGCTTTGAATATCATGCATTATTCAGAGTGAATAATGAAACCTAAGTTTTACTCATTCTGAATAATACATGATATTTAAACAAATATTGCCACGTGACGCGATTTTAGTGGTACTCACGTTCGCAATAAAAAATAAGTTTTTATTTGAACTCTTCAATATATATGTATATATATTCAATATTTATTGCTAACAAGTTATGAATATATTTTAATCGTTTTAAATCAGAAGACTTGAAATTAAAAGAAAATGCTTATATATAACGCTTGTGGTTTGTAGGATTTGATAGAATTTTAACAGAAAATTAAATTTTGGTTTAATCTTAGGTTTGGTTTAAAAGAAACTTTGGATTTTAAATCCACGACCATTAGATTAAAAAATCTCATGAGGGTATTCGTGTTTCATGAAATTTTATAGGGGTTTTTTCGTAATAATGTGCTAAAGTATGTTAAAAATATTTACTTTTAGTAACTATTTTGTAGATTACCTATAAAATGTAATTTGAGCCATTCTTAATTTTACAAAACAAACATATTTTCCAATTCCAAATTATTCAAAGGGGTTCAATTAAATCAAAATCATTTTATGAGATTGACTTTTGGCGTAAGGGTGGAACAACCAATGAAAATCTTGAATTTCCTCCTTAATGGTCATTTGTTCCATTCTTCTCAAACTCAACTTCATTGAAGATTTGTTGGCTATTAACTTTATGTACTACGTAATCAAAATACATACAAGCTGATTTAAACGCTAAAAAATATATGATTATCAAAAACAAAAGCAAGAAGCAAGAAATTTTGGAGGGAGGGGGTCTTGTTTTTGTTCTATATTATTTGTGCTTTAATAAACTATTGTCTTTCAGAAAAAACAAAAATTATCGAGTTTTAAACTTATAACTATTAAATTAAAATTTTGATTAAAAAACCACTTAGGTTTGATAATGTTTTGGTGAGTCAACCATTCTTTTAATGAAAACATTGATATATTGAAATGTTATTATTTTTAATTGCATGACCTTGAAACTTCTAAAATCCAAAATAAAATCTTAGATAAAATGTGTTAATTTCTTATTTTACTTATAAAATTACAAACCTATCCTTTATTTCTTCCCTACTTTGAATTTTGATTCATTTTTGTTGTAGTTTTTCCTTCACGATATCAAAATATAAGTTCTTAATTTATTGTATGTGAACTTCCAAACAACCTCTCTTTATTTATGTTGACTTTTAGTTTAATTTATTCATCGTGTAACATTTTTTATTTATAAATCTACATTATGAAAAAATGATAAATAATTTAATTATAATATTATTTAAAACGTTTTAAAATTATAACTATATAAATATATATGAAAAAACTGTGATTATTGGAAAAAAACAGCTAGTAAAGAAAGTCTTGATTTATGTACAGAAAGAAAAGAAAGGTGCATTAAATAATAATTACTATTTTATTCCCACATTTAGAAAAGTTAATGCGTAAAATGTTTAATAAATGATTGGACCTACTTTACCACACTCTCAACCAATCACATGCCACCTATCTCGACGGTGATCATGGGAAGGGCAGTTTGGTCTTTTAAAAAAATCTAATCATTTTTTAAGTCACAAAAATTACTAGATAAAGAGTGGTTCAAACGAGAAACATACCAATTTAAGAAAACGTGATAAACAATCTCAACCACTCATTCGGTCAACAAATGCGACCTTGACCAGTTCCCTCTTTTAATAATCTCTATCCTACCATGAATCGCGTCAATCCCCCGTTATCACGTCCACCGTAACCGTGAGATGAGTGGTTGAGATTACTCCTCACGTTCTCTTAAACTGACATATTTCTCGTTTGACTTCCTCTTACTAGATTGTCTAGTAAAAATTAAAATTTTTACTAGGAGTGCAAACGAATAGACTATCAAATTATTTGAGCTCGAATAACTATTTTCAAAGTAGGGCTCAAATTTTACTTTGAATTGTTCAAGTTTGAGGTCGATCCTAGTTAGTCGTTTAGCTAGTTTGAATTATGCATTCTATCTTGAATTCAAGTTTTATAAAGCTATTTATAGTTTTGAATTCAAGATTGAATAACTTGTTTATCAGATTAAACTTAATGACTTTATAGAATTTCAATTGTATGGTTTATTATGAATGAACATATGTGGCTTGAAAAAAATGTATATTTGAATGGTTCGACTCAACGAGTTGAGCCAAACACTAGTATTATGAAGCTTGACTTATTAGAGTAAACAAAATTTATTTTGTGTTTGAAATAGACTCGAGCTCGATAATTATTAAGATCGAGATAATTGAGCTTGAGTAACTCATTAAATGCTCGAATTGTTAACACTTATTACTTAATTGACACTATATTATTATTCGTTGATTTCGTTCTAAAATAAGTATTAGCATTTTTATTCTAGTTTGTATTTAAAAAAATATTTTTGAAAGAAAGCGTATCCTTTTCAGCTGTAACCTTAATGATGAAATAAATAATTTAATTACTCTGTTTATTATTACAGACAAAATTATCAGTTAGTTAATTAAATTTGTAATAATTATATATTCTTAGAATGTGTGTCTTTTGTATTTGTTGATATTTATTTAGTACATAAGAAGACTATAATTTAAGAAAATGAAAATCATCTATCATAAATCTAAACAGCACGTTCCTAATATTCTTCTGACAAAAAAGAATTGATGATGATATATACTGACATATCTAAAACCTTCGATAACTAAGAGCATACATTTGTCGACTCATTAAGGACGATTTGTCTTTGCCCTGTCAGAACCAAAGTGGCAAGGTTCACTTCCCCCGATAATAGATTCACCACTGATGATATAAAACGTGTATAATGTAGTAACTATGAACCACATGTTTAACGTCTTTATGAATTGGTGGGGTTTGAGTCGCTTGCTGCACAATCAGACTCTTTGGTTTCTAAAGCTAAGAACAAAAGAAGTATAAAACAGAATGTGGCATAATTGGTGGGCTATCGGAATGAGTACATTGTTGTAATATTGTGAAAATACTTAAAATAAACAATTGTGTTAGAATGATATTGTCAAAGAAGTCAAAGTTCACACTTTCTTTTAGTTTCATGTACGGTTCAAATTGTCTAGAAACAATAATCAACTTTAGTATAAATGGTTTGTAGTGAAAACCACCCTCTCTAATCATTCATCAGAGTGGGTCAAAGAAGTTTAAAGTCAATTATTAGCCTAAATTAAGTATTTTTTTTTGCATCTTATTACTTCCCAAGTTATCACATAATTATCCAATTCGAACACAAACATCTTTATCTGTTATTATCAGGTTTGACTATTTGAATAAATTAATCAAACCATTTACTAAAAAATTACTTTTAAGGAGAGAAAAACACTAAGGCGTTGTTTGTTTTTAATAGGTTTTGTCAGGATCGATTTCTTAACAAGAAACAAACACTCAGAAAACAAATTAAAGTATTGCGGAATAAAACTTTAAATGGAATCAAAACAATGGACTGAAAACTTGCTTTACTTCAATACTTTCAATTACAAACTTACTCACAAAACCTCAATCTACTAGAACAGATCTCTAGTAGACGAGCAATACTTCTCTATTGCTAGGAAAACTTCTTGAGGTTCTGATTTTCTCTCAAAAACAAAAAGATATCCAGTAATCTATTCTTAATCAACTATATATACAGATTACAAGATAAGTATAAAGGAAAACAGATCTTCTAAACAAATTCCAAGATATTCGGAATCTTTTCCTTATCGCAACCAACAGATTATCATCCTTATCGTCTCATTAGAAGCAGTATTAACAGAGAGAAGCATTAACTACAACTATTACACTAGCTAGCAGCAGTAACAACTAGCAGTAATAATATGAAGCAGTTATAACTTCTACCAAGATAACAACCATTACTACTTCTAATTCTTCTTCCAGCAGCATTAATGAGCGATAGCAGAAATACTCTTCATTAAGTCTTCTCTTGTATTCATTACTACTGCAGTATTAATAACCCTTCCTTCACGCAGTAATAACTTTCTTCAGCAGACATAACCAGACTTAAAACTTTTCTTCAACTCAATACTTCTGCATTCCAAAATAACCCAACAAACTCCCCCTACTTAACTGTTCATCCCTGAACATTTAAGTTCTGCCATAGTTGAAGAAACTTCAAAACCAACTCTGTTCCCATAGCAGAATTTTCATGCCCACAAAGCTTCACTCTTTCCATTCCACGTAACCTTTGAGCATCATGCACCTGATCACCATCCACAAAATAGTATTCCTTGACCACACCATTGATAGTTAATGAATATATGCCACATTTTGGAAATAATCTCCATTCATTAACTGTCTCACATGGTTGATTCATAAGGGATTGTACCCTTGAAGGCTCAAACAACCAACACAGACCTTCTAAAGCACTTTTGAGCTTTAAAATGACTGGTTCCTCACTGTCATCCTCCAAAAGATTTTCATAGAGCTGCATACCAATCTCATACATTTCTCTGAGATTCTCCCTTGTGCATACCTTTAGTATATCAGCTAGAATTCCTCCCCAGCTTGCTTTCCCATCTTCCCAAATGACTTTATAGTATAGTGATCCACTTAACTCTCTGACAAACCACTCCTTCACCTTCTTCTCAGCTCCATCATCTTTGCCAATCACCTCAGGATCAAAATCATCATCAAATTGCATAATTCTCTGATTGATTCTCTCCACAAACTCCTTCTCAAGATCAGACAAAACAGACTTCTTCTTTCCAATATCAAGTAGACTTGTGCACAGTCTGTGATCAAAGTCATACCTTTTGTCCAACAAAAAGTAGTACTGTCTTGTTTTAAAACTGATTGAAACCACTCTGTTTTTCTTGAATGTGCTCCAAGCTGTTGCTCCAACTCCTCCAAATGCTTCACATGCCATCTGAGATTCTTTCTTCCTGAAATCATCTCTTGACTTTTCAAAGGCAAACATCACTTTCAGATCTTCTATTAAATGAATAATCTCTGTTCTTCCTTAGAATCCTTCACACAGCCAATCTCATACAATTTCTTTAAATCAACTATGTTCATTCTTGAAAATAGATGATATGGGCTTCTGTAAGTCTCCAACTTTCCTCCTTTGCTTTCAATTACCCAAACCATCTGATCATCTTTCCCTTGTGAATCCCAGTCTATTATCTCAGATCCTGCTGAGTCATGCACCAACTTAGCTTTCTTAGCAGACTTCTTCTGAGCAATTGATTTCTTCCTCTTTGCAGCTTTCTCCTTTAGTCTCTCTTCCTCCTTTTCTTTTTCTTTCACAGGCACCTTCTCTTGTTCTTGTTCCTTTTTCTCTTCAACCTCCTTCTCATTCTCAGATTCACTCACCACAGCCACATCATGTTTTCTCTTGCTCCTTCTTTGTATCACAGGCATCTCTTCTTCTTCCTCTTCCACCACTTTTACTTCTTCTTTCTTTTGCTGCATAGCATCTCTTTCCAGATTGTACCTTTCCTCAATTTTCTCATCAGACCACCCAGCATACATACCTTCAGTTCCACCAACAGCATTCACAAGGAATTTAATTCTGCTTTTCCTTTCTTCAGCCTTTGACACTTGCTTTGTTCTTCTAGTAACCTTCTTTGCAGCAACCTCCCTTTTCTTTGGTTTTGGCTTTGGTACAACAACTTTCTTTGCAGCTTGATCTTCTTCCTGTTGCAGCTTCTTAGCCAATTCCAGTGATGCTTCTTGTTCAGCAGCCTTCTTCCTTGCCAATTCTATCTCATCTTCAGTCATCATTGAGACAATCTTTCTCAGTGACATTTCTTCAGCAATCTCCTTGGGAATATGTTTTGGTATTTTCTTCTTAGGCTCTTCTATCATTATACTCTTTCCCTTGTCTTTTGAATCACTTGCTTTCTTTTCATCCTTCTTCCCTTCAGCCTTCTCTTTAAACACTATTCCCTTGGTTGGTATCACCTTAGGAGTAGCTTTTGATAGTGGTGTTTCAGCAGCAACTCTTTCTTCAACATTCACAGTGGGTTCAGTGACAACCCTTTCTTCAACATCCTTCTTCTTTTCAACTTTCGATACTGCTGCTTTCACAATCTCAGACTTCACTTTCAACTCCCCCTTAGCCTTTACCTTCTCCCCCTTTGTGAAGGCAGCTAGAGTAGCATACCTCCTCTGTAAGGCTGAAATTTGCATGTTTTGCACAGCAACCTTTGCACCCTGAGCTTGACACTTCTTGGATAAGTCAGAAACCAGTTGATTCTGAGTTTTGACCATCTTCTCTAAAATCTCCATCCGGATTGCAGTCTCCTCATGCTTAGAAGCATGATCTTGGAATTGAGCATCATGGTTCTTCAAATCTTTGGCTATTGCAGCCAATGCAGCCATCAATTCATCATGTGAAAAACTACCCTCACCAGCTTTAGAAGTTGAACCCTTCTTTGCTAGATCTTTGGGAATTTTAGTAGTAGTTTTCAACCTAGTTGAAACACTATCTACTCCCATGGTTTCTTGGCACCTGGGTCCTCCAAATGATTTCTCATTCAGAGTTGCCGTGGAGGGGGTCTTATTGATGTTCACACTGTCCTGATGCACACTTTGTGCAACACCAGTAGTGTGAGCCACACCATCCACATGCCCTGACATCTCCTTAGAGGGCACCTCCTTAACATTGGAGTTGGGGGACACTCCTGTGGTTTCCCTTTGGATATACTCAAGTGGAGAGTGCTCCACAAGAGGGCTTTTAGGTTGAGGGTGAGTAGATTCAAAAGAGGAAGGAGCTCTTTTGATCTTTCTTATATATACTTGCAGTGCAGGGGAGGGGGTTTTGTGAACAGGGGACTGAGGGACATTTGAGGTGGAAGGTGTGGGTAGGTCATCAGGGGGTGTGCTTGAATGGGTAGGCTGCAAGCCTGATGCCTCACCTGTGGGTGGAATCACTCCCATCATTGTAGGGAACAATGGGGTGAAAACTGAAGTGCCACTTCTTTTCATGTTCGAAAACATCTTGAAAGAAGGGTCATTCCTGTTATAGGTCTGACCAGTGGCAGGTACATCCGGCAATTCCAGGTTGATCACTTCTTGAACAAATCTTGGATACATGTAAAAAGATTTGGATGTAGATTTTGGATCCAGATTTGCCACAAGATTTTCAAAAATCATGTTTGAAAAGTTGAATCTTCTGGATGTGGCCAAACAAACTAATGCAGAGGCAATAGTGCTTCCAAACTCATCCCATCCAGAAGATTTCTTAGAAAAACAGTGAATAAGGATATGAACAAGAAACTTCCATTGATGGCCAAAGAATTTTTTCTTTATTTTCAAAGACTTAAGGGAGCCTTCATATCCCATTTGGGCCAAAGCAGAAAATATCTCGGAAGTAGAAATAGAGGTCTCACCTCCTTCATCATCAAGGTGTAAACACCTTCGAATGGTGGATTCTGAGACTGTCAAGGGCCTGTCGCTTACAGTAGTTTGAATAACCTTGGTGTTGTTGAGGGTTTCTACGCGAGCATTCCTCCAAAAATCCTTCTGATGAATGATGTAGATCTTTGGATTGAGTAGTATAGCATGAGCAATTTTGGATGCTTGAAGAAAATCCACAATATCATTGAAACCCTCAGATTTCTTCCCTTTGGTGAGAAAGCCAACCTTGTTGTGCTCGTCGTTGAATTGCAGATCATCCATGATAAGAAATCAAGGTTAGAATACTCGAATATGATGCAAGAAAGTATACAAACGATCGAAATAAGCAGAGGATTGCAAAATCGCAAGAAATCGCCTTAGAATATCAAGGGTTTTCTGAGTTAGGGTTTTGAAAATAGCCGTTGTGAAAAAGGCGGTGATACCAGGGCTATTTATACATTTCCAAGTTAGTTAAAAGCAGCAATAATGAAATAGCAGTAATAACTGTTGGAGAAGTAATAACAAGAAACCCGTGAAAAGCAGATAACCCTATGTCCCTGAGAAGCAGCAATAATCTTGAAATGCTACCTCCTGCAGTAATAACATGTGAATGCTATTTCCTGCAGTGGTAATGTCCGATTGACACTTCCAGCAGAAGTAACGTACGATTGGCACTTTCAGCAGAAGTAACGTGCGATTGTCACTTCCAGCAGTAATATCATGCGATTGTCACTTCCAGCAGTAGTAACTTGCGATTGTCACTTCCAGCAGTAGTAACGACTCTTTGTACACCTAGACCACTGAAATCACTAGAGAAACACATCACACATACCTTGAGGCATACAGGAAATTACAAAGAAAGTGACAACTACCAGATAAAGAAACATTATTCAGAATTGATCATGCCAACACTTGTAATCAAAAACTTGAATCTTCCCACATCAAATGCTTTTGTGAAGAGATCAGCATATTGATAATCAGTGTGCACTTTCAACACTTGAATGAGTTTCTTTTCATTTGAATCCCTAATGAAATGGTACTTGATTTCTATGTGCTTGGTTTTAGAGTGTTTGACAGGATTATTAACAATGCTTATGGCACTGTTATTATCAATGTATACAGGAGTGTTAAGAAAAGTCATACCATAGTCCAACATCTGGTTTTGAATCCATAAGACCTGAGAGCAGCATTGTGCAGCTGCTACATATTCTGCTTCTGCTGTGGATGTTGAGACAGTGGTTTGCTTTTTGCACTGCCATGACACAAGTCTTGCACCTAAAAACTGACATCCACCTGAAGTGGATTTTCTATCTAAGCTTGCACCTCCATAGTCACTATCTGTATAGGCCAAGAGCTCAAAAGGAGATTCATAAGGGTACCACAGACCCAATCTGGGTTGTCCCTTCAAGTATCTGAAAATTCTCTTGACTGCTTGAAGATGAGACTCCTTTGGCCTTACTTGAAATCTTGCACATACACATACTGCAAACATGATATCTGGTCTTGAAGCTGTGAGGTACATGAGTGATCCAATCATAGATCTGTATTGATGCACATCGACTTCCTCCCCCTCAACATCAGCTGTCAGTTGCTTATGAGTCTCCATTGGTGTTGAGGCTGATTTGGCATCCAGAAAGCCAAATTTTGTGAGCATATCCTTGACATATTTGGACTGATTTATAAGAAGTCCATCATTCTTCTGCTTAACTTGCAGACCTAGAAAGAATGTCAATTCCCCCATTGAGCTCATTTTGAATCTCTTGTGCATTAGATCTTCAAATTCTTTGCACATCTCCTCCTTGGTGGCACCAAAAATGATATCATCCACATAGATCTGTACCAACAACAGATCTGATTCCTTCTTCTTGATGAATAGTGTCTTGTCTATCACTCCTCTTTCAAACTGATTTTCCAAGAGATAGGTAGACAGTGTGTCATACCATGCTCTTGGTGCCTGGTGTAAACCATACAATGCCTTCCTAAGCTTGTAGACTTTGTCTGGAAACTTTGGATCTTCAAAACCAGGAGGCTGACACACATATACCTCCTCTTCAATCTTTCCATACAGGAATGCACTTTTTACATCCATTTGATACACCTTAAACCTTTTGTATGAGGCAAAAGCTAGGAACAGTCTTATGGCTTCAATTCTTGCCACAGGTGCAAAAACATCATCATAGTCAATTCCTTCCTCCTGAGTGTATCCCTGTGCAACTAGCCTTGCTTTGTTTTTTATCACAATGCCTCTCTCATCCTTCTTGTTTCTAAAGATCCATTTTGTGCCAATTGCCCTGTGCCCCTTAGGCAGATCAGTTAGATCCCATACATGTTGTAGCACAAACTGAAGCAATTCCTCTTGCATAGCCTCTATCCAACTTGGATCTTTCATTGCATCAAATACCTTCTTTGGTTCAGACTAAGAAAGAAAACAAGAAATCATTGCTGAATGTGGATTTTGAAAACCCAAATCCTTACACTGTTTTCTTGTGATCATTGGAGATTGAATATCCCCAATCACCAAACTAGATGGGTGATTCTTTTGAGTCCTGGTGAGGTGTAGGGGTTCTTCAGGAAGGTTTACTCCTAAATTAGAGTCATATGCATCTCCTTCTTCATTATCAACAGGAAAATCAGTCATATTGTTGTGGGGTTCAGACTGATTTGAGGGAGTCACTTCTGAAGAATGAGGATTATCAAGATATCCCTCTTGATGAGAGAGTAGAGGATCTATGATACTCATATCTGAAGACTGTGATCCATCTGCATCCTCATCTTGAAGTGTCACTGGATCAACAAGAGTGATGTTCTCCCAGATTGATTTTCTTCCCCAACCTGGCTTTCTGTAGTCTCCCTTGTACCTCCAGCATTTTCCTTTTCTGACTCTGCTTCCTTGTCTGCACAACAGAATTCAATAGGATCCACAGTTGGCATAGGAAACATGACAAAAGGTGTCTCAGTCTCCTTTGATTGATCTGCATTTGATCCTGTTGCAACTGCATAGCTCATATTCAAAGAGTTAGTAAGTGAATCAATGTCAAATAACCAATTTGGACCAGTTCCAGGTACATTTGGAGTGTGCTCATTACATTTGACATTGTCACTTTCTTCAATAATTCTAGAAGAGCTATTAAATACTCTAAGTGCCTTACTTTGTGATGAGTATCCAACAAAAAAACCATCATCTGATTTGCTGTCAAATTTACCCAGTTGAGATTTGGTATTAAGAATAGTACAAGGACACCCAAAAGGTACTAAGAATCCTATAAAAGGTTTCTTTTTCTCAAAGAGTTCATATGGGGTTTTTCCTTTTGACTTAACTACAAGAACCCTGTTTTGAACATAGCATGCAGTGTTTATTGCTTCTGCCCAAAAGGTAACAGGTAGCTTTGAATCAACTAACATGGTTCTTGCAGCTTCAATAAGTGTTCTATTCCTCCTCTCTGCAACACCATTTTGCTGAGGAGTTCTAGGAGCACTATATTGTCTCTCAATTCCTTTTGATTCACAAAACAAGTTCAAATCAGCATTTTTAAATTCTGTACCATTATCTGATCTGATGACTTTTACTTTCAGATTTGTCTTGTTTTCTACTCTAATTACAAAGGGTTTGATCAGTCCACTTGTCTCATCCTTTGTTCTCAGAAAGAATACCCAAGTAAATCTTGAGTAATCATCAACAATGACCAAACAATATGATTTCTTGCCAATACTCATCACATTTGTAGGGCCAAACAAATCCATATGCAAAAGCTGTAAAGGAGTAGAGATTGTGTTTACTTCTTTGGACTTGTGAGTGGATTTGTGTTGTTTGCCTTTTAGACAAGAAACACAGTGATCATCACATGAAAACTCTTTTGTAGGTAATCCTCTAACTAAATTACCTTTGACCAATTTGTTCATGTTTTTGAAATTCATGTGACACATCCTTCTGTGCCATAAGGATGATTCACTCAAAGAAGCTTTTGACAAAAGACAGTTTAAGGATGATTTAGAAGAAACATCCTCCAAGTCCAAACAGTAAACATTGTCCTTTCTGGGAGCTCTCAAAAGTATCATATTTTCATCAACTATTTTGAACTCAGGTGAAAGTATCAAGCACTCTACATCATTGAACAATATACTATGTTTCTTGTCACAAACCTGTGATACACTTAACAGGTTGTACTTTAACTGCTCAACATAGTACACATCTTCAAAGGTCATCTTTCCTTTGGAGATATTACCTTTCCCACTTACCTTTCCTCCCTTTGGATTGTCACCAAAGGCAACATGTCCACCATTGAACTGTTTAAAGTTCTCAAGTAGAGACATGATGCCTGTCATGTGCCTTGAGCAACCACTGTCTACATGCCACAGATTCTTTCCCTTTCCTTGGTTGCCCTGCACATGAAGTCAAACCTATCAGTGTCTTGAGGGAACCCAAGCCAATATGGTCTTGGGTTCACCTTTATCATTTACATACTTAAACTCAGCCAATCTGTTGAGTTTCAGCATATAATCTGTGCTTGGAATTTCATGACTTGAGTATTTTGTGACAATGTAGGGCTTTTTCTTTTCAGGGGTAGAAGTAGTGATAACTGGAAGAGCATTGTTCTTATTACTGCTTGAAGCAGCATTAACTGGTGTACTACTGCAGCTTGCAGTAGTAATCGTCTTATTGCTTTCACGGTTATTACTGCTTTTCTCAGAAGTAGCAGTAGTATTGTGTACCACTGCTTTTGGTACCCACTTGGTAGTCATCTTTACAGATTTAGTTTCAATCCTTTTCTTTAGATCCTTTTCATTTGATTGAAACTTTCTGTTCAGGTTTGAAACAACCTTCTTGTTGATAGATTCAACCTTCTTTGCCTGAAACTGTTGCTTTTTCCTTACAACCATAGATGACTTGTAGTTTTGAAAAGAATTTCTATGATTGATTGGATTAAAATAACAATCTTTAGCTAAGTGGTTGAGTTTACAACAGATAAAACATGGCTTTGGTCTGTTAATTTTGCTGAGATCAATACCATGACTTTTAGCCCATTGGTTGTTCCAATTTCTTTGATTTCCTCTTTTATATTGAGACTGCTTAGATGAACTAGGATCACATTCAGAGGATTGTGCATCTATCTTACTCTTTCCCTTCTCCTTTACCACTTTCTTGCTTTCAACAAACGGTCTACCACCATTCTCATTTGTTAGAATGTGGTTATCATCAGGGACAGATTCTTCTATTTCTTTCTGTTGGCATTATGTGCATAAGTTGACAAACCGTTTGATCGCACATCCAACGTTATAAGTCACTTGAGGGTCACACCTGTGAGGACCTATAATTCGGATAGTAAATTAACCCCAGTTTGGAGAGTTTAGTTTTATAATAGTGGATTATAAAACTGTTGGGTGTTTTCTGTATAAACCCCAAAGTTAAAGGTTTCTGATAATTAATTACAGGTTATATATTTATTAGTTAAATAAATATATAAGTTAATTAATTAGTTTATAATTATCTAGAAGTAATTATATGAAAATATAATTATGGTAAATATTCTATCTTGGAAAGAAAGAAAGAATAAGATAATTATGGAAATTATTCTTTCTTAGAGAGAAAGAAAGAATAAAGATAATTATGAAAATTATTCTTTCTTAGAGAAAAAGAAAGAATATGGAAGCAATCTAGTATATGGAAAGTATTCATATAAATAGATGTGCTAGGCTATGATTATTCATTGAACTAATTTTAATCAACCAAGAAACCTTTCTCTCTCCTCTCTCTCTCTCTCTTCGTCGATCTCACCAAGCAAGAAACCAGATCCGGTTTCGTTTCTGATTGATCGTGTTCTTCGCGTACCGTTTGTTCGTGAAACGTTTCGGGGTTAGATCCAGCTAGAGGGAATTCCGTTTGGTCGTTTACGGGTGGATCTATCTCAAGCAATCCAGGTAATAACCCTAAACCTACATATTAACTGTAATAAAATAAACAAATAAAGATCTGTGATGTTTTCGGGATTTTAATCGTTATTGCTTCCGCTTAATCAAACCAGTTAGGTTTGATTGTTAAACCTTTGGAACAGTTTGTTTCATGTGGTTTTGTCGTGTGTCTCGACCAGTTAGGTTTGAGATCACGGTTTTTTCTCGTGTCAGTTTGACACGAGGATCCCACAAAATCCCAACACTTTCTTCCTATATTCCCCTTCTCCTCCTAAGTCCTCAACTTTTCCCTCTACAGGATCTACTTCAGCTAGTCCTGGTTTCAGTTCCTCAGTGTCAAGTCTATCAGCAAAGTTAGACTTTGGAGGAATGTAATTATTGTTATAGGGTGGTGGTGTAGTATGATACCCTATTCCTCTTTTAAGGTCATCATTAATCTGAGCCTTCAAAATTTCATCCATAGCCTTTGAGGCTTTAGAGAATTTCTCAAGATCAGATTTGGCCTGTTCTAACTCAACTCTAACCTTCTCTAATTCAGATCTACATTTGGACAACTTAAGCTCATATTCCTTCTTCTCCCATTTCCAGTAGTTTTGATCATATTCAAATTGGAGTTCATTTGCTTGATAAGCTTTGATTTGATCCTCCAAACTTCCTATGACCTCATTGGACTCTCTCCTAAATTGCTCAAGCTTTTTGATACTGTCACACATACTTTGATTGTGATCCCTGTACTTCTGAACAGTATCAATACAAGATTTTGAACAAAGTTTAGAAATTACCTCACTTGGTATCTCTGATGATGATGATTCTTTGAGTTCTGCCATAAGAGCTTGATTCTGAACAGCTTCATCTGCTTGATCACTCCAATCAAATCCAAACCCTTCTTGTGAAACCAATGCCTGTGAAGAGCTTCCATTTGAATTCTTGTTGAACTTGTGTTGATGATTATGCTGTGAACCATTTCCCTTGCATTCTCTTGCAAAATGACCAAGATCATTGCACTTATAGCATCTTACTTTTGACTTATCAAATCCTGCTCCATCTTCCCTCTTCATGCCAAAATTGTTCCTTCCAGTCCTCTTGATGAATCTCTTTATCCTCATGGTAAGCATGGCCATTTGCCATTTTATGTCCATTTCTTCCAAATCATCTGGACTGATTTGTTCAAGATCTTCATTGATTAATGAAGTCTTGACATGGCTGGCAAGAAAAGCTTCAAGAGTTTGATCAACTCCAGAATTAGGTTTTGCAGCATTAAATGATTCACTGGCACCAGAATTGTGTGAGTTTGAGTCATTGAATTGAGATGACTCATTGGACAAAAGAGCAGTGTTATGAGAGTATCCAATAGGCTTTCTTTTGGCCTCCACTTCAGCTTCAAACACTCTGAGATCATTATAAAGATCATCCAACTCTTTATCCTCCAGATCTTCACTTTGTCTTAAAGACACAGTGTACATGGTCCATTCTTCTCCCAGTGACCTAAGGAATTTCCTGTTGATGTCATCATTGTCAATCTTCACCCCAACAGTGACCAATTCTCCTATGAGTTTATTATATCTATCAAAGGTCTGAGTCATAGTCTCATTCTTTGTAGACATAAAGTTCTCATATTGTTGTCTGAGAATTGCTTTTTGGTTTCTTTTGGTGCTTTTGGATCCTGCAAATCTTCTCTCCAGTGCTTGCCAAAGAACTTTGGCATTTTCACAGTTCTTGAATTGATGCTGATATTCATTTGGGATAGCAAAAAGTAATGTACTTAGTGCCTTCATCTCAATCTGCCTTGCTTTTCTTTCTGCATCCGTCCTTGGTGGAGGTACAACTCCATCTTCTCCAGCTTTTCTTTCTGCAGGGCCATTTTCAATGACCTCCCACATGGAATAATCTATGAGCAACATGTGTTGCCTAATTCGAATTTTCCACATGTCAAACTCATTTGGTTTGAGCATGGGAACCTTATTTGCAAAAACACCTTCTTGAGAGTCCATGTTTGAATTCAGATTCTGAGTTTATGGCTCTGATACCACTTGTCAGGATCGATTTCTTAACAAGAAACAAACACTCAGAAAACAAATTAAAGTATTGCGGAATAAAACTTTAAATGGAATCAAAACAATGGACTGAAAACTTGCTTTACTTCAATACTTTCAATTACAAACTTACTCACAAAACCTCAATCTACTAGAACAGATCTCTAGTAGACGAGCAATACTTCTCTATTGCTAGGAAAACTTCTTGAGGTTCTGATTTTCTCTCAAAAACAAAAAGATATCCAGTAATCTATTCTTAATCAACTATATATACAGATTACAAGATAAGTATAAAGGAAAACAGATCTTCTAAACAAATTCCAAGATATTCGGAATCTTTTCCTTATCGCAACCAACAGATTATCATCCTTATCGTCTCATTAGAAGCAGTATTAACAGAGAGAAGCATTAACTACAACTATTACACTAGCTAGCAGCAGTAACAACTAGCAGTAATAATATGAAGCAGTTATAACTTCTACCAAGATAACAACCATTACTACTTCTAATTCTTCTTCCAGCAGCATTAATGAGCGATAGCAGAAATACTCTTCATTAAGTCTTCTCTTGTATTCATTACTACTGCAGTATTAATAACCCTTCCTTCACGCAGTAATAACTTTCTTCAGCAGACATAACCAGACTTAAAACTTTTCTTCAACTCAATACTTCTGCATTCCAAAATAACCCAACAGGTTTGAAATCTGATTTCACATCTAAAAAATAAGAGGTGAATATTCTTAAAATTTCAAAGGATGATAGAAGGTTTTAAAACATTTTTTTAAAAATAAAACAAATAATCCGAACTCTACAAACCTCTAAATTTTTAAATTTAAAAGATTTTAAAAGGTGTTTTTCTAAAAAGCAAATGGCCCCAATCCTTCAAAATCCACCATAACACAATTTAAGCAATATTATCCTAACTTAAATCATTAATTTTTTTATATAATTAATGAGATTAATTCTAAGTGCACAAAATGAGCTAAAAAGGTGGGCAGATCCAACTACGGTGACCAAACTATGAGAAGTCAAAACATCCCCTTTATGCTTCAATTCTTTCCCACATTCATAGTTTTCTTCAACAAACATACTTCCTTCTCCTAGTATTTTTGTTGGTGGAAATGATTTTCTAGTATTTTATAATAACTGTTCATAATTTATTAGTAAAATTTATTACTAGTTAGAGTTTAATTAAGATTGCATATTGTGTTTCACTATGCAAAACCCGTTTGTTGTTGAGTCACATTTACTAACTGATATTTAAAAAAAAAAAATAATAGCAAAAGAGAAGCAAGACTAGAGCTTCGACATAGCCATCATCCAAGCCAAACAACCCAAATACATGGGTTTGGAAAAATCAGATAATATAAATGCCTTTTTTATAAGTAAATTTTAGTACAATATATGTATCTAACGTTGTTCCATCCACTCATTAAACATAGTGCTTTAATTTTGTCTTTAATATTGATGAAAATTAGTGATATACTCAATATATTTGTACGAATAAAAAAATCAAGAATTAATCCTTTTACCATATAAAAAAGAAGTAATATAATTATATATATGTCTTATACGATGAGGATTATATATTCGTATCACATAACATTCAATTTTCTGATTTCCCCTTTTCAAATTTATATAACATTCAATTTTCCGGAAACCCTTTTCAAATTTACATATATATACAAGTTACTCACACATTAGAATATTACCACTTTTAATTTTAGGGTTTATGACTTATAAGAGTAATTAACTATTCAATTTGTACACATATTACCATTGAACGTTTTTTTTACTCAATATATCATTGAACTCTTTTTTTTTGGTACATATAATACCATTATGACCGGATATAGCCCTTAAATCACCGTAAACCACCAGTAACCAACACCACAGCCGTCGCCGCCACCACCACCACCACCACCAAAATACTTCAAAACACCACCACCTTCAAACCATCACCACCAAAACCACCACCTTCAAACCATCACCACCACACCCACCACCATCATCACCACCACACCCACCACCACCACCATATCCAAACCATCACCACCACCACCCTCCCTTCTCCGATCACACCGCCGCCGCTAGCAAATGCAACCACCATCACAAACCCTAACCCAATCAATTAGGGTTTTTTATTCTAAGCGAAATAGAGGAACGAGAAGCAACATCCAAATCGATTTGGGGTTTTTCGATTTGAGTTTTTTAGGGTATATTGGGTGGGATTTAGTGTGGGTGGAGATGGTGGTGTGATGGTGTGGTGATGTGGGCGTGGGTGGTGTTGGATGTGTAGTGGTTGGGATGTTGAATGTGGCGGTGGTCATGGTGGACCTTGCGTTGGTTGATGGTGAATTGTGTAAAATGAGTTAAGTGGTGGTGTCAATGGTATTTTGAAAATGGTATTGTGGTTGGTTTAGACCTGGTTATTAGTATCTGGAGTCCATTCTGAATAACTTGCTAATTGTGAATAATATGACAACATATAAAAAATTAATGGATTATATAGAACAAAAAAAAAACCTCAACTGGATATGGTTACACTAAATGATTGTTAATTACCTTTATAATCATACGATCTTAATTGGATTAAACTAATTCTAAGTAAATATGGTGGTCATTCATAAATACTTTAAATTGTTGAGAATATTAAGGACAACTTTATATAATAATATAAAAATAAAGAAAAACTAAAATATCTTAAATATAATTACATGTTATGACAAAAATGATTGTCATTTGATCTGCGTTTCATAAGTTTACCGAGTTTTATTGATTAGCCCCTAATTTTCTTCAATAAATATGGATTGTGATTTATAAATACCTTCAATGCTGATTGCGATTTTAGGAAACTTTCATATTCAAAATAAAATTACTTACACATTAGTACTTAAATATTTTAATTTAATTTAAAATGTATGACAAAAAGTTATACATGAATTACGGCTAGTTCCAATTCCAATTGGATATTATGTCATTATCGCACTCTGGACATGTTCTAACATGGAATTTGTATTTTAAGGTTCTTCACTTGTGATTTAATGGAGGTTGAATCATCCAAATTTGAAATTTATGAGATTTTATTGAAATCTTACAAATATATAAGATTTTAAAAAAAATCTCATGAGATGGTTAGTAGGGTTGTAAATGATGTGAGTCAAGTTCGAGTATTATTATATTTAATTCGAACTAGAAAGTCCATACTCGAACTCAAACTCAACTCAAAAACTTGTGAGTTTTAAAAATGGGGATGCTCAAACTCGAGACTCGAAGCCAATTCCTGAGCTCGAACTCATTTCAAATTTGAACTAAGCTCGAAGTCAATAAAACGATAAACAAACGTAAACAAAGTTTCAAAGAGAACTTAAGGTGAAATGCTCCATGGCGTACACACCATGCAAGAGAAACCTTTTGGTACAAGCCTTTTTGCTCAAACCATTAGGTTCAAGCTACTAAGCAAGTAGAATGGTATAAAATGGAACTATAGATTGAAAGAATCGTTTTTTTTAATTGGGAACTACAAAAACCTTTCGGACTTTTTCATTTGGGAACTATAGATTGAGATTTTCTGGCTTTGTATATAGACCTCTAGAAGCAAACTGAGTAAATTGTTTTTTGTACCAATAACCTATTATCAAAGAGCCATGTACAACTAATTAAATAAGCTGTAAGTTTCATTAAACTCCAAACAAATTTAAAGTCTATAAATTATCAACACACTTAATTCAATAAAGATACTCTTATAATCAATTACAAATAGATGTATGACTAAGTAAATACTTTTATATACTTTTTAAAGTAAGGAAAAAAACGAAGTAAGTATTGTTAATTGTTGTCATTATCTTTTTAGTATTTCTGTTTCTATGTTTTATTTATAAAAAAACTTCAGTGCTAAAAAAAGCTATGTGAATATAAAAGGATCGCAAAATTAACATTATAAAAAGGAAGAAAACATGAAAATATATATAGTCATCTGCTTAAAGCATATAAACATATTTTATACATTTAAAAATTAAATGTGTTGAGCCACTAAAAATATATATTCCAAGCATGAAGCATCATTTGGGTGTTTTGTTTGATAGTTTATAACACGTTTGAAAGAACAGAAAGAAAAGGTAGAATATTCATATTCTTTTTGCCACATAAAGGTTTCATTTTACCATTTGGATAATAATTATTGGTTGAGATAAAAAGATTAAATATTGTAAGAAATTGAAAATAAATAGTTAAGTGAATGTTGATATGTGAATTACTGAAAAGGTTCATCTAAAAATATAAATAATTTGTAACAAGATTCAGATATGCATCTTTAAGTAATTTTGTTTTTGAGATTCTTTCATTGGATTCGTATATTTACGTTATCTTCTTATTTTCTCACTATATTTATTTGAACCGACATCTCTCCCTCTCGCAAGTTCATATGAAACAATAACTAAACAAGAGAATAAGATAACAGAAATCACATGTGATTTTACACTAAAAAATCATGTCTAAAACCACATGTGTGCTACACGTTACTTTGGTTGTAAGTCATATTGTCCGCACACCTTTGTGTTGATTGTTAGTGTAAAATCACATGTGATTTCTAACATGATTTGACCGTTTTCATAGTCTCGATCTTATTAGTTATTATTCTTGTAAATCTCTCTTCTCTCTCTCTCTCTCTCTATGTGTGTGTGTGTGTGTGTGTGTGTAATAATTAACGCAAGTTTCAAACCATTTACATAGTTCTTTGTCAACGTCTATTCACGTACCGTACTTTCTTAATTGATAAATGTCAGTTCAACCCCTATTCACGTACGATACTTTCTTAATTGATAAATGCCAGCTCAAGTGTTCAACATCATAATCAGACTATTTATCATTTCTAAAATAAATTTTTCCTAGATTATAAAGCATGTAAATCTTTTATATAACATAATTTCGACCCTTTTGTATATGCAAGATTGATTATTTAATTACATATGTAATTAAATTAGGTTTATTAAAACAAGAGTAAATTTCACTTTTCGTCCCTAACGTTTGACCATTTCAACGGTTTTCGTCCCTCACCTTTATTTTAACAGATTGGTCCTTCACGTTTGACACCTTGCAACGGTTTTCGTCCCTCCACTTAACGGTCGTTAACTTTTTCAGTTAAGTCCAATTTAATGAAGGGTAATTTAGTCATTTTACTTATTTTCTTAGTTTTCTTGTTTCTACAAAAATATCAAACTTTAAGGACCTATTATGTAATTATATATATACACACACATACATACACAATTGCAAATGAGAAACCAAATCTCACCGGAGAGCAAATCGACGAGGACTAAATCCGGCGACTCATTTTTGGTACCGGTGAAACTTCTAAATCCGACCGCCTACTCTTTCATACCTGCTATTCCCTTCCAAACCCACCATTCACCATTCTTTCCACCACCACACTGTCACCAATTGTCTCTGACTCATCTTCAGAAATCGATTTGGAGAAGAAATAAAGTTTCAGAAATCTGACTTTGGGGAAGAATGAATTTCAAAATTCGATTTGGGGAAGAAATAAAGTTTCAGAATCTGACTTTGAGGGAGCTTTAGAAATCGACTTTGGGGAAGAATGAGTTTCAGAAAGAAATCGAGCTTCGGAAATCGACTTTGGGGAAGAACGAGTTTCAGAAATCAATTTTGGGGAAGAAATCGAGCTTTAGAAATTGACTTTGGGGAAGAAATCAAGTTTCAGAAATCGACTTGGGGAAGAAGTAGTTTCAGAAATCGATTTTGGAGAAGAAATCGAGTTTCAGAAGTTGATTACCTTTCTCGATTTGCAAAAGATACGAGTTATCGACATGGAACCAACTATCTGCAAGCATCGATTGGGAAGATGGAGGCTGCCATTGAAACTGAGTTGGGTAGATGGAGGCTGCTATTGATGGAACACGCTTGTTTATAATTAAATATACAAATATAAAAAATATTTTATTTAAGATTTTCGAATAAAATTAAATAAATATGTAAAATGACTAAAATACCCCTCGGTAAATTGGATTTAACAGAAAAAGTTAACGGACGTTAGGATGAGGGACGAAAATCGTTGCAAGGTGTGAAACGTGAAGGACCAATCTGTTAAAACAAAGGTGAGGGACGAAAACCGTTGAAATGGTCAAACGTTAGGGACGAAAAGTGAAATTTATTCTTAAAACAATATGGTATTAATATTGTTGAATTAGTTAATATTATTTAATATCTTGAAATAAGAGTAAAAGTTGTAGGCATGGTAATGCTAAAACATGGCTGATTGTGTAGGCCAAGTCTAGCTTAGCCATGTGAGGATTGATCTAAGTTTGATTATTTGGGAAATGATTCTTTTAAAATGTCACCTTTATTTCTAGAAAGAATTTTTTTACTTGATTTATATGAAAAAAATTATAAAGTGAAAAAACGACGATAAATTATTTGTTAGTTAGAAAAATTAGATGATTTAGTTTACAATGTAACTATTAGTTGATAAATAATTATTATATTTATTATATTATGTCATGATGTAAAAGGTTGTTTAATTGGTTTTTCGTTAAGACTTGTATGAATAAATGTGTATGTAGATTAATGTGTCTATATAGGTTATGAAAGTTTTTGTTTACGAATTTTTTTCATAGATAGGAGAAATGTCTTTTCAAATTGGGAGGGACATGTTTAAAATAACTTGGCTTTCTACATAAAGCTCCCTTGTAAAAGCTTAATGTATAAGTCGCTTTTTATATTACTAGAAATATACCCGCGCGCGTTGCAGCGCGAAGTATGTATCAATTGCCCGATTTTTATATACATCATTGTAAACATCAATTTAATCATATGTGTTCAATCAATTAACCTCCTAATAGTTTATTGAATAGTCAATTTCGAAAATTGAAATAAAAGTATTATCTTTATATAATAGAATATATAATATAATTGAATAAAAAATATTCAATATTGGGCTTATTTCGAAGGTATTGACGAGACGATTATGATGGTATAATTTGTTAAAAAAACGTAATTTTAATATAAATTTTAGTTCATAATATATGATTAGTTAGATTATATGATAAGGGTTTAAAATATAAAATGAAAAAATAAAGGACTAAAATAAGATTTAATAACTAACTAGGGGGTATAAAGTGTAAATGTGTAAAGTAATTGTTGAACAAAAAAACTGTCAAATTGAGTTATTCTCTTATATATATAGTATAGATTAAGCGTCTACCAAGCCATCATGTATAGCTGACAAAACAGACCCCTCAACGATGCTACCATTGGGCATCGTTGTCGAAATTTTGAGAGGCTGTACAGGAAACTTAAATTTGAGTTTTAATGGATAAATATTAAAATTTAAATAGGATGGTAACAAAAGCCTTAGTGTAGATCATAGTAATTTGGACTGATTTCTTAGTGAGCCTGGGCTCTGCACCAAGTTATAAGCTATGATAGATTTTATCATAAGTAGTAACATGAATTTATATGAAACATAAAGTTAGTAAATATGTTGTCATACGAAAGGTTTAATAAGTCAATAAATAAAAAATACTAATTTTAACAGATTTTAATCTACAACTTTGGGAAAAAAATATATCATGTAATTATCAATAGTTTAATGAAGTTTGATTATTTTTTGATTAAAGTTATAATAGTTTATAATTAACGAATAAAAAAATATTTTTATAAAATAAATAAATAAAGTAAAAAGTAACAAAATGTGAATTATGTATTTTGAGAATAAAAAATACAAAGATGGTCTACTATAAGGACCAAATATGTAATTTAATCAAAATTTTGGATGAGTTAACCACTTAATTTAGCGAAGTTGAATGGAGGAATAAAAATAGAATAAAAATAAAAACCATAAAAATAAAAAAAATCTTTTTAAAGATCAATGATGAAAAACATTATAAATATCAAATCACAAGGACCAAATTCATTCTTTTACTCTAAAAGTAATGTTCATCTTCCTCTATTTGTTATATTGTATAATTTGCAACTATAATTACTTTTTATTTGATTTTACATTACACATTATTACTTTTTGCTACCACTAAACAAAACCTCAAGTTTCAATTGCATGCTATCAACCTTTTTTTTTACGTTCATCTCATTTTGGAATTGGAAATATTTAAATTTAAATGATCTAAAATCTTAAGTTTTTTTTTTTAGAATTTGAAATAGAATTGAATTCTAAATTCTATATAAGTAATTTATTAAAACAAATTTTAAATAATTAAATATTTTTTATTAGTTATTAAAAACAAGTGATTTTAACATATTTTAAAGTGTTTATTAAATCCGATAAAATACCGATCAATGTTGTTCTTCAAAGTGTGATAGACTAACAGGTGATTTCGTCACACAAAGCCTCTAATAATGAGAGGCCATTGATTTAGTCTCTCTATACATGTATAATAATTAATTACATGATAGAAGATATGCAAAACATAGGAAGAGTCTTTTTCATGACTTTTGTACTTTATGTTTTGTTTCAAAATGATCATTATATTTTGAAAAATCTTGAAAAACGCAATATTTGTAGAACACAAATATCTAGATTACAACAAGAATGATAAGATAAAATAAAATAGGACGATAGTGATACTTATGTTTTAAAAGGTACATGAGTAATACATTTTTTGAATAAAAAATATATTATGAAAATAAATAAATTGATAAAGAAATCATGATTGTTGTGAATTGTGATAGTCATAAGTACCATTCAACACATGTTGGCAAACCACTTAAGTTTTTTTTTACTCCAACTATGAGTTTTAGTGACTTCAACACATTGGTTTACCAAATCCACATATGACATATTTAATGAAGTGCTTGATGAGATATTAAATTAATTTCAGATTATTTAATTAAATTGTACATCAAAAGGTTGCATTATAAAGAGTATTGTTGTTTTTTTGTGTGTTAAAAATGGTATTCAATAATCAATATTCAACCACAATCATATGGGTATGAGAGTTTGTTTATTTGCGGTTTAATGAGACACACTAATTCTATTTACTATTCATGATTATCTGATACTGGCTTAATTACATAGACAATGACTTATTCAGTAAACTTTCAGAGGCTTTATGCAAGAAACCAAGTTTTGTTCCTTCTCCTAATTTCACCCCTCCCAATTACAAGCACACTTCTTCCCTCTATCAAAAACACATCAAACAAAATCTTCTTAATCTTACACAAATAGCTTTATTCATAAAGGAATTAACAAAAAACCAACCGCAACTTACACGGTTGTGGCATAGTGGTTTAGCTTCAGGAGAGTGTGATGCAATATCTCATCTGCTCATGGTTCAATCCCAGACGTCAACAATAAATGTCACCACCAAGTTTATCAAGGTTGATGTCCTGCAACACTCTTCTATACAAGAGATTGTTCATAATCTACAATAAAAATCAATAACATCCAACGTTATAAACTGAACATAATCGATACTTCTTGTTTTATAAAATAGTTTTTGTAACATAGACAATCATTGTTGAACCACTAAAACATGATGAATGCATTATTAATGTTTTTATTGAAGAATTTGATATTAATCTGGAGACTAACAAGTGTTGTAGATAGTTGGTCAATGAAGTGGTAAATTGAGTTGGGTTCAAACCCATCATAAATCATTAATGGAGTTTAGTTGGGTTCATTTTCACTTCCCATAAAACCTTGCCAAATTTTATTCCCACCAAATAAACCTTTTGATTAGAGTCAAAACACTTCATTTCTAGTAGGAAAAAAGCCATCTACTTTGGAAAACCAAATTTGAAATAGTCAATTGTCAACCCATCTCTTTCCCATTTCTTTCAAATTAAAAACAATATCAATAACAGGGTTATGTGTTATCTCATCTTCTTTTCGCCGACGATGTTATGTTTCTCGGCAAATGGTCTGCCTCAAATGCAATTAATCTTAAAAGAATTTTGAATTGCTTCCATCTCGCGTCGGGGCTTAAGGTGAATTTTGCTAAAAGCAAAGTCTACGGTATCTGCGTCCAAGATAATGAATTACGCAATATTGCGTCCTTACTGAAGTGTGAAGATGCAAAATTGCCTTTTAGCTACCTTGGCATCACAATCGGTGCCAACATGGGAGTGGCGAAAAATTGGAAAATAGTCATCGATAAGATTAATGCGAAACTCTCTTTGTGGAAAGCCAAAACTTTATCTTTTGGAGGTAGAGTCACTTTGTGTAAATCTGTCCTAGGGAGCATTCCTCTCTATTTTATGTCTCTATACAGGGCTCCCCAGAAAGTGGTTGACTTAATCGACAAGTTGAGAAGAAGATTTATTTGGGGCGTCTCAAGCTCCGGTAAATCTAAAATCTGCTGGGTGGACTGGATGAAAACAACGGCTCCAAAGCATCTGGGAGGGCTTGGAATTGGATCTCTAAAATCTGCCAATATTGCTCTGTTAATTAAGTGGATTTGGAGGTTCAAAAGTAATGATGGTGCTCTATGGATCAAAGTAGTTAAAGCAACCCATGGCTTATCCGAAGGTGACTCGGATGTAATGGCGAAACCAAGATGCACAGGTACGTGGTTAAACATCGTAAAAACAAGGTCTGATTTATCTTCTCTAAATCTAAATTTAGATGAGTTTTTCACCCGTAAAGTCAGGAGCGGTTCAGACACAAAATTCTGGTCAGACCGTTGGATCGGGAATACACCTCTCAAGTGTATGTTTCCGGAATTATTTGCGCTGGAAATCGATAAATCATGCTCCATTGAAAAAAGATTTTTGCATTCTAATAGAGGTGTTGCATCTTGGAAGTGGTCTTGGGTAAATACCACAGAAGCCGAAAGACTTGCGAATAAAGTCAACGAATTGGAAAATATGTTGAAACAAGTGGAGCTACAGGATGGTGCAGACAAATGGAATTGGGAAGCTGACCCTAGTGGTGAATTCACTGTAAGTTCACTCAGAAGCATTATCGATAGCCTATCGACCCATTCTAATGAAATCTTATGCTTCTGGAATAATTGGATGCCACCGAGAGTTAATTGTTTTATTTGGAGGTTATTGTTGAATAGAATCCCAACCAGAACCAATTTAAGCAAGAGGGGGATTAATACTCCTTCTACATTATGTCCACTTTGCGCTTTGGATGAAGAATCGGTCGATCATCTCTTTCATTCGTGTTCGGCCGTAAAAGACTTGTGGAGATGGTTTTTTAACTGGTGTATGATTGATGTTGGGCAGCAAGCTTCACTAAATCAGCTGCTGCAAGCGATATTAGAGCGTGGGAAATCAACCAAATGGAGAAAATTCTTGGAAACGGCGGTTGGAGGACTAGTATGGTTTATCTGGAAAGCTAGAAACAACGCAATCTTTAAAGGATTAAGATTCTCAGCTTCAATGGTGAAAGATGAATTTCAAGTCACCTTGTTCTCTTGGATGAAATATAGAGCTAATTGCAAATTCTTATTATGGCAATTGTGGTGTACTAGTCCTGCTTCTCTTTTGGTTAACTTTGTATCTTGTATGATCGCGCTTGCGCCTTGCTAGTTCTTTGTTAATAAAATCTCGGGGTTATTGTTTGGGGGTGATGGCCGAGCCGAAGCTCCCTTCTGTTTCCCCTTTTGCTGTTCAAAAAAAATAACAGGGTTATGTACTTTCGCAACTGGTTTTCTAGTTACTGTGACCTAATCGAAAAATCAGAATTAAACCGAACAAACATGTTGTATCTTGTCGGGTTTAAAGTTACACAAGTTGAAAGTGCCTAATCAGAACACAACCCGTTTAATAAACAGATCAACAAATCTCAACCTGAACGCAACTCGTTTAAACCCCTAAACCGCCACGGCCCATTTATCCTCTTTAACCCATTTAACCCGTCTAAGTCGTTTATTTCGATTTAGACTTTTAATTGTTTTTGGTTTGTTAATTTAGCTGGCCCATGCGGTGATAAGGTAAATCCTAAATTAGTAAAAAATAAATTATATAAACCATTATATTAGGAAATAATAGTAATATTTATGGTCAATTATCTTGGTTTATTAACTAGACTGAGATATATATATATAGGGTTGGGTTCAAATACAAACCACTTTTTGGTTGTGAACGTGAGGACAACCGAGAGCGCGACATGTGGCGGATGACTAGGCGCCACGTCATGTCCACGGCGGATGACTAGGCGCGATTCATGGGAGGGCATTGAATTAAAGGAGGGGACCACACTTAAAGCCGCCACGTGTCGCGCTCTCGGATGTCCTCACGTTCACAACCAAAAAGTGGTTTGTATTTGAACTTTCCTCTATATAATATATATATATATATGTGTGTGTGTGTGTGTGTGTGTGTGTGTGTGTGTGTGTGTGTGTGTGTGTGTGTGTGTGTGTGTGTGTGTGTGTGTGTGTGTGTGTGTATGTGTGTGTGTGGAAGATGATAATATTCATTCATTATGATCATGACTCTAACTTAATAAACAAAATGGAATCAAGTATTTATTAGACTAGATGAATAACCATGATTGGTTTGTATAGTTTGTTAGAATCACGTGGTTTGTAATCGAGACTTCCCCTATATATAAAGTTATAAACATGTTATTTGGGTCATTTTCAAGTTGAATTTTTTTACCATGACCTTATCCTTTAATTTTCATGTCGTGCCATATCAACGCCTTTACTTAAACGGATTGAAATATATTACTAAACCCGTTTATTTTATACCGAGTTCATGTTGAATTAACGTATCGTGTAAGTTTTTATTAGTTTTAATCAAAATCTTCCGTAATGGATGTGTTCCATTTGGTTCCACTTCCTCTTTTTACTCTACTATTAAAAGTTAAAACTAACCTCGTTTATTTCGTGTCAAGTCATCTAAAGTAAGTCTGATGATTTTATAATGATCCCATGCGCTATAAAATGTCACGATAATGTTGTTTTAATTTCCTTCTGTTATCATTTTTCAATTTGATATTATTCATATGTTTATTCAAATATGATCAACTCTTTTTTCTTGATCATTGTGTTTAAACTAGCTTACACAAACTTTAACTAATCCCACGGGCTCTATGTTTTATATTTTAATTTACATTCTTTGTCATTTTAGGTTTCGTGGCAATGTGAAATAATGGTATCTTTTTAAAGGAAATATGTTATAAACTATAGAAAAACAATGTGAAGGAAAACCATCACGATATTTTTACTATAATCGTAAGCCTTTATAGTGTTTTTACTGTAAAGAATCCATGTTTTTTGTGCATTCACAAATTTCATAAAAATAGGATTCACATTAAACCAACCCGTATTTAATATATATATATATATATATGCATATACAAGAAAAGTAAAACCAAATAATGGCACAATTGTATACGATTGGATTTACGATTTACGTAAAACCGTGTAATTACTCCAAAATTTTACAGCAAAATATAGTGAGGTTACAATACGTGCTAAAAAGTTATAATTACGAAGGCTCATGTCGTTTGTTTTTTAAGAGGTTTGAAGCCTGATTTCACATCTTAAAAAATAAGAGATGGATGTTTTCCATTTGGTTCCACTTCCTCTTTTTACTCAATTGTTAAAAAGTTTAAACTAACCATGTTTATTAAGTGTCGAGGCATGTTGAGTATGATGATTTTATAACGATCCCATGCTTTTTAAATTGTCACAATGATGTCGTTTTTACTTCTTTATCGTTTTTCAGTTTGATATTCATATGTTTATTCAAATATGATCAACCCTATGTTTCTTTGAATATGATTGTCTTTTAATTTACATTCTTTGTTGTTTCATGTTTAGTGGCAAATTCCCCAAAAGGAGAAATAATGGTATTTTTTAATAGAAATATGATATAAATTACAACAAAAACCAAATCATAATTGTTTGAAGAAGTATTTCAGTCTAGCAGTTGAGATCAGGATTCAGGGCTATGAGTTGTGATCGTGTAAGACCAATCTATTTTTGTAAGAACCGTGAGACCACAAAAACAAGTTCTTACATGATTCCAAGTCAATTTGTATATGTATGTAGCCAAAGGTTAAAATGAGAAATGCTAAAAGAATGAGAAGTTAAGAAGCGATCCTAGCCCTTCATACAACCAAGATCAAAATTGACTAGTCAAAGTTACGGCTTTGACTAATCAAGAACTGCAGCTTTGCTGGTCAAAATTTGTGGCTATACCAAAAATAGAGGGATAATTTCATAACTTTTACAAATAGAAGAAAAATGTGTAATTCACATACGAATTATATGTTTATATATGAACATGTGTAATTCACATATTAACTATTTTTAACTGATTCATATGTGAACTATATATTCATACGTGTGTAATTCAAATATTAACTACTTTAACTAACACTTATGTTTCACATATGAACTAATTAATTGATTCACATATGTACTAATTAATTGATTCACATATGTACTAATTAATTGATTCACACGTGAGCTAGTTAAATAGTTCACATGTGAACTAATTGAAGGGTTCACATATGAACATGCATTTTATATATCAATCACGATTTCATAGACGAACGTGTTTGCCATCTATTTGTAAAAGTTATGAGACTACCCCTGTATCTTCTACATACCCATGTCAGGAATTACCCAATGCTTCACAGTCAAAGCCATAAATGTTGACCAGATGAAGAGCTAGGATCACTCCTCTACTTTTCATTTTTTTAGCACTTCTCACTTGAACCTTCCCTATATATGTACGTATGTATGTACGTATGTATGTATATATCCATGGATGACATGTATACAAAATGAAACTGGTAATGTGAAACGAGCAGCAAGCGATGCTATTTGTAAGCTCTTTGATACTATTAACACGAAGCTGTTTTTCGAGTCGAAAAAGAATGAACAAATGACAAGATGCATGTAGAATTATATCAAGAAAACAAAAAGGAAGAATACCATATAGAATAGATGGATGTAGTTACTAGTATGATACGATTGATCGATCGATCAAGAGAGTTAGGAGATCAAGAGAGTTAGGCATGCGAGCCTCTTTTTGCTCCATTTGCTTGGAGCGCCTTGGACATGGTCCGCAATCGATTTGTGATTTCGGTAAATGAAGGCCGGATGTTGGGGTCTGCAGACCAGCATTGCTCCATTAGCTTCCTCCATTCGGGGTCGCACCGATCTGGTATAGCAGGTCGAAGAGTATCCTTCACAATCCCTCCTGTCATTGTGTTTCGTAAAATATACAAGTTAAAAGAAGAATGGTGAATAAATAGAGATACTTAGGGG
>CM058044.1:42209156-42253305 GCA_030169165.1 Centaurea solstitialis
ATTGTCACTATCTCAAATCTAATATGGCCCGCCTTTGAACAAGGGTTACTATTTGTGAATAGATTCTTTACCCTAAAGGGGGAACTCTCTAAAATTTATCATTAAGATAGTAAATCGTCTTCTTAATCCCGTGAAGAAAGCAAACAGAAGATACACTGATTCAAATAAGGTGTGTAGTGGACAAATGGCAAAGAAATTTAACTAGTTGTCCATAATACAATTTCTCCATTCATTTATTTCCCCAATTTTATAATAGACATGAGATTGATTATGAGAATACATATGGGACGAATGAATTGTGAACAACAAAATTGTTACAAGTTTATATAAAACATATATATTATGTAGATGGGTAGTATTTAAATCCATACTATTTTTATTATCCGCCGGTCTTTAATCTTTATTCACCATTTTCCCCTTGTGGCTAAAATATTTTAGTTACGGTAATAAAATATATACAATACTTTCTAATAAATACATAAAAACACATTGAACTTTCACAGAAAAAACATTGTGAATAATAATTTGATCTCACAAGTACCCGATCTAATCGCGAAGGTGAGGGTTGCCGAGAGCCAAGATTATTTAGACTAATATTATGCATTATTCAAGGTGAATAATGCAATATTTAGACCGAATAATTATTCGGTCAAAAAATTGTATTATTCACCTTGGATAATATATAATACTCAGCCTGAATAATCTTGTATTATTCAGACAGAATAGGACACGTGTCGTGCTCGCAACTGTCCTTACGTTTGCAATTAGATTTGAGTTTTCATTTAAACGCGCACTCTCTCTCTCTCTCTCTCTCTCTCTCTCTCTCTATATATATATATATATAAGTATTTTTTTCTAATTTTATAAGACAATTTGATTCTTTTTCTGAACACTTAAACCTTGTGGAACACTGAAGGGAATATATGTAATGCGATTCCTGAGAGGAAGAGAAAAACAAAGAGAAACAGACTCACATGTCAACCATGGAAGCCACCATGTCTGGATCGTCAACAGCATCATCACTCCTTTCAATATCAATGTGTTTGATTGACCTGAAATTTAACTCAATTTTAGCATCCAAATTGAAGCTCCACTTACACAAACACTAATTTTAAAACATATCATAACACTAATTCAGAACAAATTTGTATGACATTTTGTCACTAAATTCATATTCAAATGATGAATCGTTTCAACCTAGCACTTAAAAAATACACTTATCAGATAAGCAGTTACTGACAATAGTTGTTTCGTTAACATTCTCAAAAAAAATATTTGCATTAATCATCTTTTACCCGGTTAGTATTTACCAGTAAAAGTATTTTACCAGTAAGTACTTACTAGATAATAGATACCGGTATAAACGGGTATAAAGGCAAATGTAATTGATTGAGCTTGTATAAATAAAAAGCTCGTTCACATATAAGCTCAAAAGACTTTCGTTGTCTAATATGGAAATGACCAAAATAACCTCAACATGGATGTAGTACTGTAACGTAGGTACGGAAACAAAAAAAAAAGGACAATTAAAGTTGAAAGATCCACACCGTCCAAATAAGAGATCCAATCTAAACGATCATGAACAAGAACAACAATCAAATTCATCAATCAAAACTAATTAGTGCAATCATTTCATAAGATCTCCACCGAAAATTTGATTGCCTAAAATAAAAAATAACTAACCTGTCCGCCATTGTTGAGTTGTTCACCGAGCTCTGAAACTCGTACTTCTCTTCTTCACTGAAATAACCAAAACTTCAACGAATCAATTTCGCTTAATTTCTCTCAAAAACTAAACGAACAGTTGAAAACGATCTAACAATCATAGATATCAAATTTGATTGGTTAAAATCAAAATAAACTAACCTGTCCGCCATTGTTGAGCTGTTCACCAAGCTCTGCAACTCGTATTTCTCTTCTTCACTGTAATCACCAAAACTTCACTAAATCAATTTCACTTAATTTCTCTTAAAAGCTAACGAACAATTTGAAACGATCTAACAATCACATATATCAAATTTCACAATCGCAAATCCACATAATAACGAAATTTTCACTTGCATTGAAGTAAATTTGATTTCCTAATATCAAAAAAACTAACCTGTCCGCCATTGTTGAGCTCTTCACCAAGCTCCGCAACTCATACTTCTCTTCTTCACTATAATCACCAAAACTTCACTAAATCAATTTCACTTCATTTCTCATTTTCTCTCAAAACCTAAACGAAGACTCGAAACGATCTAACAATCACATATATCAACTTTCACAATTGCCGTATTTCAAATCCAAATAACAACAAAAATTTCACTCGAATTGAAGTAAATCAGATCCAGAAACTGAGAAAAACACTTAAACACAAAGCGATGATCTAAAACACTACGATTTGCAATCTGCTAATTGCATTGTATAGAAGTAACTACCTGGAAGCAACGGCAATGGCGGAAGCGAGAAGTAGGATTAGCGACGAAAAGAGGAAGAGGAATCTGAAAGTGACCGCCATTGTTGCTGGTCCAAATTTCAGACACGTAAGAAGAATGACAGTAGTAGTAGTAGTCTCTTTCGGTATCTTCAGTTGTAGAGATGTCACTGTTTATCTCTCTCTCTCTCTCTCTGTGTGTGGAGAATTTATTAATGGAGAGAGAAGAAGAAAAAGAATGGGGAGTCAATTGTCAAAGGAAATGGCGAACAGAGGAGTCCTATATATAGGAAGAAGAAGGATGATAAACAGAGTTTGGTTAATTTCAACTAACCATGGTTAGGTTTTCTATCACTTGCTGAATGAAACAATGGTCAAAAAGTAATTACTTGACTTGGGTTGATTAAGAAAAATATGTATATAAATATAAAACTATTTTAATGATTCAATAGTGTATTGTAATTTTAACAAACAAAAAGAATTGATATAAAATAGTTATTAATAGTTTGGGCTTTGCATCAGGTTATTTAAAATAAATAATAAAATTTAATAAAACAATAAATAAAAAAATATTGATTTGAAGATATTTTAACTTAAAGTTTTGGAAAATATATGATGTCCTTATCAATAATTTAATGAAATTACTTGATTATTTTTTTATTTTAAATTTATAATAGTCTATAATTAACCAATAAAACAAAATTTCGTAATAAAATAAATAAGTAAAGTAAAATAATAAAATATGAATTATTTATGTAATTTGAGAATAAAAATATAAAGATTGTATACTATAAAAAACAAATATGTAAATTAATCAAACATTTTTTTTGGATGAATTAACCAACTTAATTTAACAAAGTTGGATGGAGAGATGAAAATGGAATAAAAAACGCTTAAGAATGAAAAAAGTACTTTTTAAAGATAAATGACTAAGAGCATTCTAAATATCCAATTATAAGGACTAAAGTCGTACTTTACTCCATATCTAAATATCAAACTATAGAGACCAAAGTCTTACTTTACTTCATATGTTTACTATTCACTTCATTTTGTGAATTGATATAAGGGGATAATACAACCATAATATCAAGGACGGATCCACAACATTTTTTAAACAGTGGCACCATATAATCAAGATTTTGGTTGATTTTAACAGCTTTTGTTTTTTTGTTGAATTGAGAGAAAACTCTGGGTTTTTGATTGAATTAAGAAGAAAAAATAATCAGTTTTTCAGTTGGTTTTGAGAGATTTTTTCGGATTTTTGGTTGATTTCAAAATAATTTTTTGGATTTTCGGTGCACCCTTTGAAGTTTCGAAAATAATACGGTAGCAATCTTTCAAAGACCCAGGCAATACGGTTGCACCTTAATAAAACTAAAAAAGATTATCCTTTAGCGGAAAAGTAATACAATGGTATGTGCCATCGTGAGACCTTAAGCACGTCCGTTCATACATAATACAATGTATATTTGAAATTGTATCAAGAAAAAAATAGTTTTCTTTAGGATTTTTCTGTTTTGGGTAAATAAGTTACCAAAGACTTTTGTGAAGAAGTAAATCTTTTGACTTCTTAAAGCTTCTTATTAAGTCTTTTTGACCTAAAAGTAGGATGGTAAAAAGTGTTTTTAGTGTATAAGTTTTTTTTAATGGCATAAACAGTTAAGTCTATGAAGAAAAACGATTTAAATTACCCTCGACCCTATTTCATCATCAATGTTAGGGTTTGGCAAAATGACATCTATCATAGTTCCGACTCTATTATCAAAGGAGGTGATGTCCCCAATAACAGCCAAAGGCAGAGAGGTGTAGCAACACCAATTTCATACCAGAATTCACAAGCGATGGCCCAACTAGCTATGTGTTTGGTGTATCTTTTTATGTGGCAGTAGAACGTCAGGAGCGATTGTCGATGGTGGAATTGCACAGAAAGAGTTGAAGATTTTATTATTATTATTTTGTTGGGAGGGTGGGGGTAGTATGGAGTATGGACCAACTAGAGGATTGCCAGTTACAAACCCTTATGTACAAATAACGTTGTTGAAATCAAATGCATTGTAACTTGTAAAATGTTTTTTAGTCGTTCTTTAACTCTGCATATTTCGGGTGAACAACCATCGTCGTTGTTGCTGTCATTACCACCTTTTGTCGTTGTCACCACCACGTGTCGTCATTGTCACGACTACCATTGTCATAAGCACCACCAACGCTAGTGTCATTGCCACCACCACCCACCACAGTCCTTGCCACCACTACTCATCGCCATCGTTGCCGCCACCACCACCCATCATCGTTGCCACCACCACCTCCTCAATCCAACCATCAATATAATATTCACTAAACCAACATACACACTCAGTTTCTTTTGACAATTTTCATTCCAAATTTTTTCAGCCAAACGCATAGTCAAAGTTGATTAAATTTTATTCAAATTCCTTCATATTTCAATTTCCTTTATCAAATTTCAATCATAAAATATTTCATTCTGTAAACCAAACATCATCTAAGACTCCCGATCCCCTAAGTTTCTTGATGAAAATAACATGGTATATTGGTTAATCAAGAAGCCAAACTAATGACTATATTGATTTTGCATTAAAAAACTAAACACCTTTATTAGTTAAGTATTAAATTTGTAGTTTTATGAGATATATAGATGTAGAGAGGGGATCCAACAAAATATGGAGGGAAGTCTGTCACGTGTGGAATGCGTCGGCGAGTCACGTGCCGTATCATATGACCATTTTCAACCACTTTCAACATTCTCCAAATTTAAAAATTACCCTTTTCACGCGACAACCTATTTTTTTGTCAGCGGTTATTATTTCCAAAATATATTCTGTTATAAAATAAAATATTAATTCGTTTAAGTATGTATATTTTTCGTCATTATACTTGTAAGATAACCATCCTTACTCGTAGACTTTCAACCCAATCAACCCAACTATTATATCAACGCCACATTATTTTTTTTAATTACCTTATCCAAACCAACCTAATCTAACTCAATTAATTCACAATGATAGACTCTCAACCCAATCTAAATAACTAAAATATAAGAAAAAAAAAGAGATAGAGAGAAAGAGAGAGATGGTGGGGGTGGGGTGGGGTTAGGGATGGCAATGGGACGGGTATGGGACGGGCAAGGTTCTAAATGACGTGAATCGTGGCGTGGCGGCGAGGTCAAGCCTCAAGCCTTACGAGTTATGGCGAGGCCATGACGTTTTTCAAGGCGTGCCCTAAGGCGAGATACACACATACTTGTACATAGTTATAATTGATATAAAATATATAGAACTTATAAAAAATGATATCAAGAATGCAAAATCGGTATTAAATGTCATGAATATCTAGTCACTACATTCTTTAATCCTCTAAAAATTCATGTTCGATTATCCATGTACGAAATGGAGATTAAGCATTTATCTATTTATGGTTTTAGTCTTAATGTTTTTTTTATGTTATTCAAGTCTTAAGTCTTATACATAGTTATCATTAATTCTTTAAGTTATATATAAAAAATAATCTTAAGCCTTATAAAATAACTCGTTGTAACGTGCCATAACGCACCATAACGCGTTACAGTGCAAGTCAAGTCTTAGAGTGGAGCCATAGGGGTTAACATGGCGGCGACCCCAAGCCTTGACGCCATAACGCGCCATAACAAGGCCATAACGAGTTATTTAGAACCATGGGGACGGGTATTGTTAATCCCAAATCCCATATCCTATTATGAAACCATGTCCCATACCTGGTCCCATCCCGTCGGGTATCCTATCACCAAATAACCACCGGGTTCGCGGGTATTCCCACGGGTATCGGGTATCCCATTTATATATTTAGTCGATTAAAATTTACTAAACAAAACTTCATTTATTAGAATTACTAGTTTTGATCCTGTGTAATACACGGGATAATTTCAAAAAATTAAATCATGCCAAAAACCTTATATTACAAATATGAATTGTTGTGCTGTTGGTTTTTTAACATCAATATTATTTTCTATCAAATACATTAATTATATTAAAAGAAACTATAAACATTATTAACTTTTAATTTAATTCAATTATCAACAACGAAAATATAACAAAGACACTTTATAGATCAAACTATAAACTATCTTAGACTTTAAAATGACGTTAATATACTTTCACATATAAAGAGAAAGGTATACATACAAAAGTATACTTTGATTGAAATATAATAATGGATACGTTTAACAGTAATTTGTTATAAATATATTAATTAACTATTATATTAAAACTCAATGGTTATCTTGATTATATTTAAAATGAAAATTTTATTTTCTATTAAAGAATAAGAGAAACATACTTAAAAAATGTGTGAAAAATGGAATCATTGCAAATATTAAACCACATCATCATTTATTAGACAAAAATATTAATCATTCAAAGTAAAACTAAATTCAAAATTAGATAAATCTTGTTGTTAATTAGAAATCGATTATCATATTGATCATAAAACAGATAAGGAAAAAAAGACAGAATTATACATAAGGATATTCCATATGAATACACACTTTTATTAAAAAAAACATATTATAATGTTTGCTATTTGTTGATAAAAGTAAAAATTATACATATAAAATGTGGAGAAGAAAACTTAGTTATGCTTCTACTGATGTAGATCAAAAAACTAAAAAAAAAAATCAAGCAAAAAACCATAAATCAGGAGAAAATCAAACCGTATGATTTACTTCATCATAAGAAAAAGATCACACAAATTTTCTTACCATTCTTCAAATAATTGCAAAAACAAATAACAAAATAAATTTATGCACGAATGTTCTACGAAAAAGGGGTTGACGAACTTACCTAAGACGATTGCAAAAAGAGTAATGGAAGAACTTGAAAAATTAACAGGGAAAATGTAAGGTTTATTAGAATTTGCTTAGTATTTAAATATCAATTTAGGGAGAAAGATAGAGATATAGATGACTTCATACCAATAGATAGAGATAAAGTTTGTTATATTTAATAGATAATTTTGGATTAATTTTTAATAACTTTAAATTTTTTATCAGTGCCATGTGTCAACATATGACACATGACACATATGCATATGATGTGGCAAATAGTGACAAGTAAGCAAAATGAATCTAGACTAAAAAAGTGTCTAGATTCATGTTTTGGCGGGAAAAATAGAAATTCGGTTCACCAGAGTGCGACACGTGTCAGCCAGTTACTCTTTTATTATATATAGATTAATAGGTGTTATATAATGTAGAGGATTTTTGAAAGTGCTATTTATCTTTAGGGGTATTTATCTTTGGATTAAAACCGTTTGATTTAATTATGTAGAGGATATGTAGAGGATTTTTGAAAGATTTTTGAAAGTGGTATTTATCTTTTACGTTATTTTATTTATTGTTTTCATATTTATCTATAGTTTGGATTAAACGGTTTGATTTAATTATGTAGAGATTAAACGGTTCGATTTAATTATGTAGAGAATTTTTTAAAGTGATGTGGCAGACACATATGCATGACATGTGGCGAAAATCGAAACCGGCTCACCAGAACGCGACATGTGGCAACCGGCTCACCAGAACGCGACATGTGACAGGTCAGTTACTCTTTTATTATATATAGATATGCAAATCGGAGCACGGATGAGTGAGATATGCTCGAAAGACCAATGTCACGCAAAACTATCAAATTGTAAAACTTAAATATATATTTTCTATACTAATAAAATCAATCCATCATTTCTATTATTCTATATATTAATAAAGTTGTAATGTATATTATATTAATAATAAAATTATTGACTTATTAAATATATATGGTTCGGGGTCGGGTAAATGGGATCGGGTATGGGATCGGGTAAATGGACGGTATTGACTAAAACCATAACCATCCCAAACCCGTGAATTTATTTTGAAAAAATCCCATACCCGGTACCATAACCATTTACCCGCCCCAATCCCGGCCCAAAAGTTTCGGGTTCGGGGATTCCCATTGTGTTCGGGTATTTCTGTCATCCCTGGGTGGGGTGGGTGGGTTGCGTCTTTGAAATCGGCAAGGAGAACCCGAGCCAAAGCCAAGCCGATCGGCCACGGTGGTGTTGCCGATGGACCCAAACGGGCCGATGGCAAACCGATCCCAAATCGGTCGTTCGCTGTGGATGGTCTAATTTTTGTCAAATAACTTTACTTTTTTGTTTATTATTAATCTTGCCTTAGTTTAACTACTTTAAATTATACATTTTTTGTTTATAAAATGTTAAAATTATTTGTTATCTTTCAGAAATAAAACGTAAATATATGATTGGTAATTGTTTTCAAAAGTATATAAAATAAAACTAAGACAATATAAAGATCGGTTTTGTTATAGTTGGCAAACTAATTAATAAGCTGTCTGTAGTTGATAAGCTAGCTTATAAATAAATTGTGTTTGACAAAAACTAACTTACGAGTAAGTAAAATGACCAAAAATTGTATCATGAAATATAATAGTTGATGTTAATAAAGGTATATTTGGAAAAAAAAACTACAAAAAGCTTCTAAAACATTACTCCAACTAGCGTTTCAATAAACTATTTTATAAGCTAGCTTATATTTGCCAAACACAACCTTAGTCTAATTATCTCTATGGTTTGATATTTGATTAATTGTTGTAGTTATTAAATTTGTTTGGAAGGCATTAAGTGAATATTTTTAATCAACCATACTTGTTGTTTAGTCTAAATCATGTTAAATCTTATCACTTTTTCATATTTTAGAATTCTTTACGGTATGCATTAAATATATCATTTATAGCATAACACGTCTGTATAGTGTATATTAACTAGGTGAATTCTATCATCACTCCCTCATAGGGGGTGTGAGTAGGTAGTGTGAATACATTGGTGAGACCCAGTAAATTTATATGAGTGAGGGGTGGGGATAGCAACCCCCATTAACTATCATCACAAAATAGCTACATTAAGTGATTAGCTAAGATCACAATTTATTTGGTAAACTAATTTGGTTTTATTACACTATTCCTTAAATTAGAACTGTTTTCTTTTAAAATATAAAAATGAATAAATTTTTAAAAAATATGATTTTGGTAGATAAACCATAAGAATCATGCATGAATACAACATACTTGCCAATGTACTAGCCCTAATCAATATTGGTATTTTTTCTAAAAAAATATCATAATGTTTAATGTATTAGTTTATATCTTTATCCAGCTAAATACAAAATACAAATACACAAAAATACTGTTTTTTGGTCTTAAACTTGGATTTGGTAACATAGAATGTTCGACATCACACATGGTTTCATTCGTTGAAATACATTTATTACATGATCCAATACGGTTAAGAATTTTCTTAAGTTTAGAGATCAGAGGGGGAGCATGTGGTCATGAGTCTTTCATACTCACAAACATCTAAATCATATTAAGACAATGGCTACTTTTAAATTTATGTTGGATGCTTTCATGTGAAGTTGGGAGTTTAGTTCCATCATACATAGATGGAAAAACAAACATTTAATGAAGCTATATATGTTGGGACTCATTTATCTTTTGAATGAATTAGAGGAACATGGCAGGGGTTTTATGGAAGTGGAATGCACATGTGAATGCCTGATGATAAGGCCTTGTGGTTCACAAAATGGTGTGAGTAAGTGTATGATGCTTCAAAATTGGGCAACCTTGGCCTAAGCTCAAGTTTTTCTTTTTAGAACACATTTGAAACGATTTTAATATAAGTAAATTACAAATTTGGTATATATGGTTTACACGAATCGTCGAAAATGGTACCTAGACTTTAATAACTATAGTGAACGCATCTACTGTTTATCTTTTCTTTTGAAAATCGTCCCTCGTTCTTAAATTTGTTAAAATTTTCTGCTAAATCAAGGGTAATTCGTCTTTCACCCTTCTTACTACAATACCCTTAATGTAAACACTAGTGACGCTCACTGTAGTTACTAAAGTCTAGAGACCTCTGTCTAAAATTCATGTAAACCACGCGGACCAAAATTGTAGTGTACTCATTTTAATAATTACAGTTAACTAAATTCAATTGTATATGTTTAAGAGGGTGTTTGGGATTGAGTTCTGAAACTCCTTAGTAACTTACTGACTTCTTCAAGAACCTCGGCTCATGCATGAAAGCCCCTCTTAGCGACAACCCCTGAGTGTCAGGAATGCCCCCATAACGGGTATTGGCAATCTATGGTGGGCCGTTGGGATTACCGGAATCAACCTTCTTTTGCAACAAATATATGTTTAAAAGTCTCGATCTAAGCAATAAGTATTAAGCTAAAATCAGGAGATAGATCGTGGTTACAATCTGTACTTCTGCTGAATTCTCTACTTTGTATTTAACTATTAGTCGGTTACTATCGCTTATTGATAATAATCAATAGTCAAATGTTGATCATTAAAACCTTTAAATGCATGATATTTATTTGTGTAGTCGATCAAATGCATGATATTTATCAACTGTTTGCCTGAGAAAAATATCATTTTAAATTAAATTTTCAAGTCACATGATGAATCCTTTGTTCTTAATTCTTTCTTTCGATTAAACTAATCGCACAATATATGGACCTTTGTATAACACGATTAACACAAATTTCATTAATTTCGGTCCAAATTATATTTAAAATTAGCTTTAAAAATAACGTTAATTAAACCGTACTTAATTGTCGATTTTCTTGTACTCACGAGCTCCCTAAATCTATTAAGGCAGCGGTTACTCCGGTTCACGTCGCCCCCAATTCGTACCCCGCCAAATCAATTTATAATATTTAAATTAGTTATAAATATTATATTATATTATATGTGTGTGTTTATTATATAATATCATATAATCTATTTCACACGGTAATGTGTGCTTCTAGAAAGCAATTAAACGGGACTTGTGATTTTTAGCATATTTTTTAAATTATTTATAGGTAATATATACGTTAGGTTTTAATGTGAACTCAACTTTGATTATGAACGTAAGGACTATTAAAATCGTTTTACGTGATTATATTCACTTTGAATACCATGCATTATTCAGAGTGAATAATGAAGCCTAAACTTTACACATTCTGAATAATACATGATATTCAGAATGAATATTGTCACGTGGCGTGATTTAGTGGTACTCACGCTCACAATAAAAATAAGTTTTTGTTTGAACTTTCTTCAATATATATATATGTGTGTGTGTGTATATATTCAATATTTATTGCTAATAAGTTATGAATATATTTTAATCGTTTAAATCAGAAGACTTGAAAATAAAAGAAAATGCTTATACATAACGCTTGTGGTTTGTAGGATTTGATAAAATTTTAACAGAAAACTAAATTTTGGTTTAATCTTAGGTTTGGTTTAAAAGAAACTTTGGATTTTAAATCCACGACCATTAGATTAAAAAATCTCATGAGGGTATTCGTGTTTCATGAAATTTTATAGGGGTTTCTTTCGTAATAATATGCTAAAGTATGTTAAAAAATATTTACTTTTTAGTAATTATTTTGTAAATTACCTATAAAATGTAATTTGAGCCATTCTTAATTTTACAAAACAAACATATTTTCCAATTCCAAATTATTCAAAGGGGTTCAATTAAATCAAAATCATTTTATGAGATTGACTTTTGGCGTAAGAGTGGAACAACCAATGAAAATCTTGAATTTCCTCCTTAATGGTCATTCGTTCCATTCTTCTCAAACTCAACTTCATTGAAGATTTGTTGGCTATTAACTTTATGTCCTACATAATCAAAATGCATACAAGCTGATTTAAACGCTGAAAAATATATGATTATCAAAAACAAAAGCAAGAAGCAAGAAATTTTGGAGGGGGGGTCTTGTTTTTGTTCTATATTATTTGTGCTTTAATAAATTATTGTCTTTCAGAAAAAAACAAAAACTATCGAGTTTTAAACTTATAACTATTAAATTAAAATTTTGATTAAAAGACCACTTAGGTTTGATAATGTTTTGGTGAGTCAACCATTCTTTTAATGAAAACATTGATATATTGAAATATTATTTTTAATTGCATGACGTTGAAACTTCTAAAATCCAAAATAAAATCTTAGATAAAATGTGTTAATTTCTTATTTTACTTATAAAATTACAAACCTATCCTTTATTTCTTCCCTACTTTGAATTTTGATTCATTTTTGTTGTAGTTTTTCCTTCACGATATCAAAATATAAGTTCTTAATTTATTGCATGTGAACTTCCAAACAACCTCTCTTCATTTATGTTGACTTTTAATTTAATTTATTCATCGTGTAACATTTTTTATTTATAAATCTACATTATGAAAAAATGATAAATAATTTAATTATAATATTATTTAAAACGTTTTAAAATTATAACTATATAAATATATATAAAAAACTGTGATTATTGGAAAAAAAAACAGCTAGTAAAGAAAGTCTTGATTTATGTACAGAAAGAAAAGAAAGGTGCATTAAATAATAATTACTATTTTATTCCCACATTTAGAAAAGTTAATGCGTAAAATGTTTAATAAATGATTGGACCTACTTTACCACACTCTCAACCAATCACATGCCACCTATCTCGACGGTGATCATGGGAAGGGCAGTTTGGTCTTTTAAAATAATCTAATCATTTTTTAAGTCACAAAAATTACTCGATAAATGGTGGTTCAAATGAGAAACATATCAATTTAAGAAAACGTGATAAACAATCTCAACCGCTCATTCGGTCAACAAATGTGACCTTGACCAGTTCCCTCTTTTAATAATCTCTACCCTACCAAGAATCGAGTCAATCCTCCGTGATCACGTCCACCATAACCGTGAGATGAGGGGTTGAGATTACTCCTCACGAATAGACTATCAAATTATTTGAGCTCGAATAACTATTTTCAAAGTCGGGCTCAAATTTTAGTTTGAATTGTTCAAGTTTGAGGTCGATCCTAGTTAGTCGTTTAGTTAGTTTGAAGTATGCATTCTATTTTGAATTCAAGTTTTATAAAGCTATTTATAGTTTTGAATTCGAGATTGAATAACTTGTTAATTAGATTAAACTTAATGACTTTATATAATTTCAATTGTATGGTTTATTACGAATGAACATACGTGGCTTGAAAAAAATGTATATTTGAATGGTTCGACTCGACGAGTTGAGCCAAACACTGGTATTATGAAGCTTGGCTTATTAGAGTAAACAAAATTTATTTTGTGTTTGAAATAGACTCGAGCTCGATAATTATTAAGATCGAGATAATTGATCTTGAGTAACTCGTTAAATGCTCGAATTGTTAACACTTGTTACTTAATTGACACTATACTATTATTCGTTGATTTCGTTCTAAAATAAGTATTAGCATTTTTATTCTAGTTTGTATTTAAAAAAATATTTTTGAAAGAAAGCTTTCAGCTGTAACCTTAATGATGAAATAAATAATTTAATTACTCTGTTTATTATTACAGACAAAATTATCAGTTAGTTAATTAAATTTGTAATAATTATATATTCTTAGAATGTGTGCCTTTTTTATTTGCTGATATTTATTTAGTACATAAGAAGACTATAATTTAAGAAAATGAAAATCATCTATCATAAATCTAAACAGCACGTTCCTAATATTCTTCTGACAAAAAAGAATTGATGATGATATATACTGACATATCTAAAACCTTCGATAACTAAGAGCATACATTTGTCGACTCATTAAGGACGATTTGTCTTTGCCCTGTCAGAACCAAAGTGGCAAGGTTCACTTCCCCCGATAATAGATTCACTACCGATGATATAAAACGTGTATAATGTAGTAACTATGAACCACATGTTTAACGTCTTTATGAATTGGTGGGGTTTGAGTCGCTTGCTGCACAATCAGACTCTTTGGTTTCTAAAGCTAAGAACAAAAGAGTATAAAACAGAATGTGGCATAATTGGTGGGCTATCGGAATGAGTACATTGTTGTAATATTGTGAAAATACTTAAAATGAATAATTGTGTTAGAATGATATTGTCAAAGAAGTCAAAGTTCATACTTTCTTTTAGTTTCATGTACGGTTCAAATTGTCTAGAAACAATAATCAACTTTAGTATAAATGGGTTTGTAGTGAAAACTACCCTCTCTAATCCATTCATCAGTGTGGGTCAAAGAAGTTTAAAGTCAATTGTTAGCCTAAATTAAGTATTTATTTTTGCATCTTATTACTTCCTAAGTTATCACATAATTATCCAATTCGAACACAAACATCTTTATCTATTATTATCAGGTTTGACTATTTGAATAAATTAATCAAACCATTTACTTAAAAAATTACTTTCAATGAGGAAAAAGCACTAAGGCGTTGTTTATTTTTAATAGGTTTGAAGTCTGATTTCACATCTAAAAAATAAAAGGTGAATAGTGCACCTCTTAAAATTTCAAAAGATGATAGAAGGTTTTAAAACATTTTTTTAAAAATAAAACAAAAAATCCGAAGTCTACAAACCTCTAAATTTTTAAATTTAAAAGATTTTAAAAGGTGTTTTTCTAAAAAGCAAATGGCCCCAATCCTTCAAAATCCACCATAACACAATTTAAGCAATATTATCCTAATTTAAATCATTAATTTTTTTTTATATAACTAATGAGATTAATTCTAACTTCTAAGTGCAGATAATGAGCTAAAAAAGGTGGGCAGATCCAACTATGGTGACCAAACTATGAGAAGTCAAAACATCCCCTTTATGCTTCAATTCTTTCCCACATTCATAGTTTTCTTCACCAAACATACTTCCTATTTTTGTTGGTGGAAATGATTTTCTAGTATTTTATAATAATTGTTCATAATTTATTAGTAAAATTTATTACTACTTAGAGTTTAATTAAGATTGCATATTGGGTTTCACTATGCAAAACCCGTTAGTTGTTGAGTCACATTTACTAACTGATCTTTTAAGAAAAAATAATAGCAAAAGAGAAGCAAGACTAGAGCTTCGACATGACCATCATCCAAGCCAAACAACCCAAATACATGGGTTTGGAAAAATCAGATAATATAAATGCCTTTTTTATAAGTAAATTTTAGTACAATATATGTATCTAACGTTGTTCCATCCACTCATTAAACATAGTGCTTTAATTTTGTCTTTAATATTGATGAAAATTAGTGATATACTCAATATATTTGTACGAATAAAAAAAAATCAAGAATTAATCCTTTTACCATATAAAAAAGAAGTAATAAAATTATATATGTCTTATACGATGAGGATTATATATTCGTATCGCATAACATTCAATTTTCTGATTTCCCCTTTTCAAATTTAGATAACATTCAATTTTCCGGAAACCCTTTTCAAATTTACATATCTATACAAGTTACTCACACATTAGAATATTACCACTTTTAATTTTAGGGTTTATGACTTATAAGAGTAATTAACTATTCAATTTGTACACATATTACCATTGAACGTTTTTTTTACTCAATATACCATTGAACTCTTTTTTTTGTACATATAATACCATTATGACCGGGTATAGCCCTTAAACCACCGTAAACCACCAGTAACCAACACCACAGCCGTCGCCGCCACCACCACCACCACCAAAATACTTCAAAACACCACCACCTTCAAACCATCACCACCAAAACCACCACCTTCAAACCATCACCACCACACCCACCACCATCATCACCACCACACCCACCACCACCACCCTCCCTTCTCCGATCACACCGCCGCTGCTAGCAAATGCAACCACCACAAACCCTAACCCAATCAATTAGGGTTTTTTATTCTAAGCGAAATCGAGGAACGAGAAGCAAAATCCAAATCGATTTGGGGTTTTTCGATTTGAGTTTTTTAGGGTTATTGGGATTGGGGTGGAGATGGTGGTGTAGTGGTGGTGATGTGGAGCTGGTGGTTGTGATGGTGTTTGCAAGCGGCGGCGATGGTGGCTGCGGTAGTGGTGGTGGTGTGGATGTGGTAGTAGTGGGTGTGGTGGTGGTGGGTGTGGTGGTGGTGGGTGTGGTGGTGATGGTTTGAAAATGGTGGTGGTGGTGGTGGTGGTGGTGGTGGTTTGGTGGTGGTTTACGGGTGGTTTATGGTGGTTTACCTTCTATTACCGGTTGCAATGGTATAATCTGTACAGTAAAAAAGAGTTCAATGGTATATTGAGTACAAAAAAACACTCAATGGTAATATGTGTACGAATTGAATAGTTAATTACCCTTATAAGTCATAGACCCTTAATGGAATAAGTTTAAGTATCTTGGGAGTCATTCATGGAAGAACTCGGTAAATTGTGAGAACTAATATGGACCAATCATTTCAATAATTAATGACTTAAAAGAAAAAGAAAAAAACCCTAAAATAACTGGCTACTGGTTATTTACTAAAATGATTGGTCCATTTTGATTCTTGCAGTTTTCATAATTTACCGAGTTTTTATTTGATTAAGCCCCTAATATTCTTTAACATAAATATGGATTGTGGTTTATAAAAAACCTTCTAAATGTTGATTGCCGATATTTAAGGTAAACTTTCGTATTCAAATAAATAAAACTTACTTACACATTACGTACTTAAATATTTTAATTATAATTTAAAATGTATGACAAAAAAAGGTTATACATGAATTACGGGCATAGGTTCCAAACTTCCAATTGGACTATTATGTACATATATCATGCACTCATGTGACATGTTCTAACGCGGAATCTTTGTATTTTAAGGTTTCCCTTCACTTTGTAGGATTTTAATGGAGGTTTGAATCATCCAAATTTGAAATTTATGAGATTTTATTGAAATCTTACAAATATATAAGATTTTAAAAAAAATCTCATGAGATGGTTAGTAGGGTTGTAAATGATGTGAGTCAAGTTCGAGTATTATTATATTTAATTCGAACTTGAAAGTCAATACTCGAACTCAAACTCAACTCAAAAACTTGTGAGTTTTAAAAATGGGGATGCTCAAACTCGAGACTCGAAGCCAATTCCTGAGCTCGAACTCATTTCAAATTTGAACTAAGCTTGAAGTCAATAAAACGATAAACAAACGTAAACAAAGTTTCAAAAAGAACTTAAGGTGAAATGCTCCATGGCGTACACACCATGCAAGAGAAACCTTTTGGTACAAGCCTTTTTGCTCAAACCATTAGGTTCAAGCTACTAAGCAAGTAGAATGGTATAAAATGGAACTATAGATTGAAAGAATCGTTTTTTTTTAATTGGGAACTACAAAAACCTTTCGGACTTTTTCATTTGGGAACTATAGATTGAGATTTTCTGGCTTTGTATATAGACCTCTAGAAGCAAACTGAGTAAATTGTTTTTTGTACCAATAACCTATTATCAAAGAGCCATGTACAACTAATTGAATAAGCTGTAAGTTTCATTAAACTCCAATCAAACTTAAAGTCTTTAAATTATCAACCACACTTAATTCAATAAAGATACTCTTATAATCAATTACAAAAAGATGTATGACTAAGTAAATACTTTTATATACTTTTTAAAGTAAGGAAAAAAACGAAGTAAGTATTGTTAATTGTTGTCATTATCTTTTTAGTATTTCTGTTTCTATGTTTTATTTATAAAAAAACTTCAGTGCTAAAAAAAACTATGTGAATATAAAAGGATCGCAAAATTAACATTATAAAAAGGAAGAAAACATGAAAATATATATAGTCATCTGCTTAAAGCATATAAACATATTTTATACATTTAAAAATTAAATGTGTTGAGCCACTAAAAATATATATTCCAAGCATGAAGCATCATTTGGGTGTTTTGTTTGATAGTTTATAACACGTTTGAAAGAACAGAAAGAAAAGGTAGAATATTCATATTCTTTTTGCCACATAAAGGTTTCATTTTACCATTTGGATAATAAATATTGGTTGAGATAAAAAGATTAAATATTGTAAGAAATTGAAAATAAATAGTTAAGTGAATGTTGATATGTGAATTACTGAAAAGGTTCATCTAAAAATATAAATAATTTGTAAGGCCATCCGCAGCCCTCCTGTTTCTCACCTGCACCGTCCCCCTTGCAGGCGGTAACAACCGCCGAGGGTGACCTGCAAGGGAGCTGCAAGCTCACCCAACGGTGAGTACTCACAGGTCACAATAAATCCTAAACACACACACATATATATACATACAGAGCATATATATATACATATATTTTATTATTTAAATAATACAGGTGTATGACCTGTACGCTGTGGATGAAATGGTAAGGTAGTGGTAAGGTGATGGTGAAGCTGATGTGGCGCTGAGGTGGCAGCCTGTGCAGGTGGTATCACCTGCACGGGTGCGGATGGCCTAACAAGATTCAGATATGGATCTTTAGGTAATTTTGTTTTCGAGATTCTTTCATTGGATTCGTATATGTACGTTATCTTCTTATTTTCTCACTATATTTATTTGAACCGACATCTCTCCCTCTCGCAAGTTCATATGAGACAATAACTAAACAAGAGAATAAGATAACAGAAATCACATGTGATTTTACACTAAAAAATCATGTGTAAAACCACATGTGTGCTACACGTTACTTTGGTTGTGAGTCATATTGTCCGCACACCTTTGTGTTGATTGTTAGTGTAAAATCACATGTGATTTCTAACATGATTTGACCGTTTTCATAGTCTCGATCTTATTTAGTTATTGTTCTTGTAAACTCTCTTTTCTCTCTCTATGTGTGTGTGTGTAATAATTAACGCAAGTTTCAAACCATTTACATAGTTCTTTGTCAACGTCTATTCACGTACTGTACTTTCTTAATTGATAAATGTCAATTCAACCCCTATTCACGTACGATACTTTCTTAATTGATAAATGCCAGCTCAACGTCATAATCAAACTATTTATCATTTCTAAAATAAATTTTTTAACTTTCATCCTAGATTATAAAGCATGTAAATCTTTATATAACATAATTTCGACCCTTTTGTATATGCAAGATTGATTATTTAATTACATATGTAATTAAATTAGGTTTATTAAAACAATATGGTATTAATATTGTTGAATTAGTTAATATTATTTAATATCTTGAATTAAGAGTAAAAGTTGTAGGCATGGTAATGCTAAAACATGGCTGATTGTGTAGGCCAAGTCTAGCTTAGCCATGTGAGGATTGATCCAAGTTTGATTATTTGGGAAATGGTTCTTTTAAAAAGTCACATTTATTTCTAGAAAGAATTTTTTTACTTGATTTATATGAAAAAAATTATAAAGTGAAAAAACGACGATAAATTATTTGTTAGTTAGAAAAATTAGATGATTTAGTTTACAATGTAACTATTAGTTGATAAATAATTATTATATTATTATATTATGTCATGGTGTAAAAGATTGTTTAATTGGTTTTTTGTTAAGACTTGTATGAATAAATGTGTATGTAGATTAATGTGTCTATATAGGTTATGAAAGCTTTTGTTTACGAATTTTTTTCATAGATGGGAGAAGTGTCTTTTCAAATTGGGAGGGACATGTCTAAAATAACTTGGCTTTCTATATAAAGCTGTTGATCCAGCTCTCCTAAGACCTGATTAAATGATAATGATCCTGCTACTTTACTTAGTGAATAGGTTTTTACTTCTGTTATAGCTTGAGGAATTATCACTGAATCTGTTCAGTGTTATTCCATATTACTTATGCTGTAACTTATTTTTATAATCATCAGGATCAGGATCAGGAGATGAACGAGCCTGTTCTGCAGTCTACTGATCCTGACCACCGAAGTGAAGACCTCCTGAAGACATCAAGATCATACTCAAAGAACCATCAGCGAAGTCGAAGAATTAGCTGATGACAGGACCAGCATGCTCGTGATCTGAAGACGGAACTCAGTGATAGCAGGATGCTCAATTTCGTATGACATCCTGAAGACTCATCAGGATACAAGTGACCCTGAACAACATCAGTATCAGGACTCTACTCACTGATCAATATCCTGATCCTGAAGGATTAGTGTAATGTCTTAATCTAATGCACAAAAGGATTATCCGCCTTTACTGACACAAAAGTACATAAGGACAGTCTCTTTACTGTTCCCTCTGTACTTATCAGACCTCAAGGCAACTGTTTACTCACATCCTCTTTTGCACACCATGCAAAGAGTATTTGTTTATAGTAAATAGTACAAAGGACCACTTATAATGTGACACGTACACAAAAGTGAGTCTGCATGCATTTAATGCATTGGGTATAAATAGGACTTGAAGAGATGTTCTCCATACTTCCTCTTCATCCAAAAAATACCTTAATCCTTTCTTTCTTATTTCCTCTATCTTCTTTCTGTTGGGTTTTTGTGGATATCCTCGGATCAAACTGAGTCGAGGATTATCTCAGATCTATCAAACCTCACTGGTTTGATATATCTCATAGGTTAATCAAACTGATAAAACCTACACGATCAAAAACACGCTGTTTTTGATCTTATTTGTGCGGAAGCGATAAAAGCTAAAAACCCATTTAAGCCTAATGATCTTTAATCGTTTATAGTTCTAAACCTAATAGTTTAGGTTAGATTAATTTACCTGGATTGCTCGAGATATAGTCCACCGGTGATCGACCAACGAACGTCCTTCTAGTTGAACTTTATGAAACCCGAACAACTGAAAACTGGAATCCGACCCGGGGGGTGGTCGGCGCCGATGGAGAGAGAGGGAGAGAGAGAGAGGAAAACTCAAACTGACTTTCTTAGCTAATAGCTTAGATTTTTCCTTAACCCATAAGCCTTATTTATATGGAGGAAAAATACAGTTTGTATAAGATTCAGTTTCCTTTTATAATTATCTCTAATCCTTTTTCCTTTTTAATTAGCTGGAAAAGAATTTGCATACGATAATTACGATTATATATATATTTATCTAATATATATAAACCTTATTAATTAACTATTATATATTTATTTATCTAATATATAATATCCTAATTAATTAATAACCCTCTAACTTTGGTAATTCTGACTGTAATTACCCAACTGATTTATAATACACTATTATAAATCCTAACTCTCCATTTCGGGGTTTCATCTAACTTGTTCGACTTATAGGTCCTCACAGGTGTGACCCTCAAGTGTCTTGTAACATTGGATGTGTAATCACTTGGTTTGTCAACTCTGCACATAATTCCTAACAGACTCCCACTTGTGCAAGTTGGCAATACCACTTTTGACTATACTGACCTAAGGAGGCCCCTAGACAGGCACTTAGGCTGACCAGGTTACAAGAACTCTTTTACCCAGACTGGTGATATAAACATTCCCTGAGGAATTGGTATCTATGAAACTACTGTTCATTGATTGGGTACATCTTGGCTTTTCCCTTTGCATCACGATATTTCATCTGTGAGTATGAGCTTGGAAAGTGTCAACTCTAAATACTCAAGATTCTGTTTTCTTGATTATCTGACTTTCACTGATAGGTAAACGACAAAGAACTAATCAGTTCGTTTGGGCATGGCCATGCACTTCATCAGTATACTTAGTCAGTCAAGATGGGCCCAGAAATATCTCTCTTCTGAGAAGAGGTGCAAATCCCCTCTTGCATATCTGCCTTTGACACCACGGCTTCCGCTGAATCTAGTTACACCCTTTATAGCCACCCTGTTACGGCGTAGCGGTTGAGTGCACTAAGAATTCAGCAGTCCTCATGATATCAAATCAGATACCTCAGGTGATAGGGACAACCACTGTGAGATTTACTTATGACTGTTTCCAAGAAGTAATCTCAACCACGGATCACGTCCGATATTTGCTACTCTATCAAATATCTGTGTAACTTTTAGTCTACAACACTTGTAGCTGTTATTCAGCAACTGATCATAACTACCTAAAAGTTCACAATGACTTTAACGCCTTATCATGCTCCCACAATGATAAGTTGTCACGGACAGATTTTGAATGAAAAATCGGAGACTGATTTCATTCCTGGATATATTAAAAACATGCAAAAATGTGAAAGTGATAAAGAAATCAATCTTGTATAGTCCATATTACACGCTGTAATAATAACAAGATTGAATGTCTTTTCTTTAATAACTTTCATAATGTCTATTTAACGTTTGTTAAATATTGGTCTAAAATGAAGTATCACCTATCTTCAGTTTAAACCCTTTGATTAAAGTTTACCATTTTAATCAAAGTGATAACCAAATAGTACAAGTCTGTTTATAGGATCTACTTGTATCTGCTAATTTATTGTTTTGCAAACACCTTATAAAAACAATAACTAGACTTTTGTCATATTCCATGAACTTGGAGACCTGGACTAACTTCCAGTTCCTGAATATGTAAGACTGCAACTTTCCTTAGTTGCTGTGTAGATGAATGATTTCTACCTGAAATCTGATTCCATTTGCAATACTGGCAAATCTACTGGAATCCTATATTTTAATCCAACACTTTAATTATTGATTTTTAAGTCAGTCACGACCTTTGTTTCATGGGTCTTGAAATTTTTATCCTTTTAACTAAAAGGGTAAATTATATCTTATGAATTCTTATCCTACCTGGATTTATGAATTCCGAGATATATCAATAATTATATCTTTTATTCTTTTATCTCAGATTAGATAGAGAATAAATTGGGCTCCCACTTACTTGCATAAAAAACTAACTATTACTCAAAATTGACTATTGACTTAGTCAAAACTTTGATTAGTCAATCCTAATTTCAAGTAATGAACTTTGAGAATTTCCTTTTTATGAAACTCAACTGGATTTGGTCAAATCCTAATTCCAAACCTTGGAATCCTTCTAGTTTCATAAATACTGTTATTAACGCCATCTGAGTTAATATCCTAAATTCTCTTTTTAAAACATTTGAATAAAACTTGATCAAACTTGATTAATTAATTCTTGAGAATTTCCTTTTATAAAACTTAACTGGATTTGGTCAAATCCTAATTCCAGAACTTGGAATCTTTCTAGTTTTATAAATGCTGTTATTAACGCTATCTGAGTTAATATCTTAAATTCTCCCTCTTGATCACAAAACTATTATTCATAAATGTTTTATTCTCAAAACGCATTCCTATAGAATCTCGTGTGTTTTGATAGTTTTTATACAAATTACTTCAATTTCATTAAAGTAATTATAACAGGCATCAACTAGGATCATACAGATATAAGAATATCAGGCACAATCAGATATTTCTATGTCAAGACAATAACTTTTGAAAATAAAACCATGAAATTATAAAATATAATTATCCAAAAATGTTTAAAACATAAACCCCCAAAAATAACTGTTTTAAAACTATAAATTCAAAAATGTCTTGACTTAAATCATCTCGTACTTAAGATCCTCGGCAACTCCTGGGCACTTCACTTCATTTCTGACCTCCTGCAATAATCATTTGCTCTAGGTATCAGTATACTTGTAAGCTAACAAGTAAGAAGTGACAAAATAAAGCAATCATAAATTTTCTGAGGTTTACATACCTGCTTCATGACGCTTAGGGCAGTTTTGCCTCCAATGACCGATCTCATTGCATATAAAGCAGCGATTCTCGGTCCTAGCTTTGTTTGGCTTAACCTTCTTGCCCTTGCCCTTGCCTTTGCCTTTCTTGGGTGCACTCTGGATGGCCTGGACTGGTCCTTTTCCTTTACTGGTGCTAGCTTGCCCATTCTTCTTTTTAACCCCTCCGTCTTTCACCATCAAGACATCCTTGGTCTTGTTCTTGTTCCCCATATTCAGTTCAGCTGTCTTTAGCATGCTTTGCAACTCTGCTATAGTTTTCTCCATGTTATTCATATTGTAATTGACTACGAAGGGTCTGTAGTCTTCTGACAGTGAATTGAGTATGGTGTCTGTTGCTAGCTGCAACGGAACAGGATGACCAAGCCTCTCCAGATGATCTAAGTGCCGTTTCATCCTCATGACATGGTCACTTACTGATGTCCCTCTTACCATCTTGCACTCATTGAATGCTTTGGTGGCATCGTAGCGCTCTGTACGAGCCTGAGTCTGAAACATGTCCCTCAGCTGGCGGATCATGTCGTAAGCATTTGTATTTATGAGCCCTGCTTGCAGATCTGGGCTCATAGTTGCTAACATCAGACAGGTGACATCAAGGAGATCATCCGAGTGCTTCTTGTGGGCATTTCTGGCAGCTGCCGGAGCGTTTGCCGGAGGTGCCTCCCCAAGTGGCTCTTCAAGCACATACCACTTTCTCTCATGTCTGAGCACAATCATCAGATTGCGCTCCCAGTCGAGAAAGTTAGAGCCGGTCAACTTATCCTTCTCTAGGATAGAACGGAGGGAAAGATTGTTAGTGCTGGTAACAGTGCTTGCCATCTACACAAAATAAAACTTTTGGTCTTAGCAACTGTAAATAGACTAATTTCCAATAAAATATCAATAAACCCTTAAATGATCAATTTATTGGACTAGGATCCTTATTTCATACGTCCTGATGTGCGTAATGTTCTTGCTCCACCAGACCCGTATTTATTTCGGTAGGTAAGGACTTTTACCAATCATGTCTAACTGACATGACTCCTAGATCTTTTCGGGACCATGGCAACTTCCTGTGCATGTTTTAGTCCCTCTAAGTGCTTTTTGGCCCGGTACCACCCGGTGAACATTATAGTACCAAAACAGATCTCACCATTTTGGGGACCTGATCACTATACTCTGGCCGGTACCACCCGGAGATAATTCGCAGAGTTATGTAACCCCTTCAGCTTCAGTTTGAACACAGACGTTGAATGTGTGATCACTTACAACGCCTATGTACTTTACGCCGAAGGTGCCCCTAGATGGGTTGCACTACTGATCTATGATTTTCGGGGTTTTGGGAAAAAAAAAACTTTACTTCCAGGATTTTGAAAAACTGATTGTTATAAAGGCTACTTATGTTTTAAACTAACTGTTTCAAACATACTCATAATTTTAAAACCAACTGTTCTAAAATTACCTGCTAATTAAAACTAACTGTTTTAACAGCACACCTAGTTGATTAAAAACTAACTGTTTTTGTCAACTTGCCTTTTATATAAAACAATCATCTATAGGTTTTTAAATCAAAAACTATCGTTTTGAAAAGTTTAATGAAACTAAAACCTATATTCCTTTTGTGATATAAACTAGTTTTAAAGTAACAACTCTATTTAAAACTATTAACATGCAGGATATCACAAATAATTAATCAACCATGCAATTAAACAATAAATCACATAGTACCTAATTATAGTTTTTGCCAACGTTTCCTAGGGACCAATAATGACCTATTCTACTAAAAGCTTCAAAACCCGCGTAGCTCCCACTGGCCTCGCCATGTTTTGTTAGTACTCCGGTCGGATGAAGTAGCTCCCACTGGCCTCGTTATCCCGAAAGAATAAAACAAATTTCTATCCTAAGGTCATTATTACATAAGGGGTTGTAAATGGCACGCAGGCCTCCCCGTGAATATGTCAAGGGTCTAGGTTGGCAAAACACTATAATAGATATAGATACAAACTCAAACTGGGATGTATATATAACTCAAGCAATCACGCAATTATATAAATAAGCAATATTATAATTACGAGAAATAAATCTGGATCCGTTAAAATTATCTTGTCTCTATTATCGCAAAACATGTTTTAAACTGATTTATAAAAACAACAGTTTTATAAATCGAAACTAAAATTAGTTTTATAAAATTACACTTTTATAAATAAAATTGACTTTCTAAAAAAAATTCCTTTTATCCAAAATTGTGTCAAAACGGGTTTTACCAAACAAATTGATCGTCTAAAATGGGTGAACTTTAAACCGCGTCGTGTTTGACTTAGCTGGTCAAGACACGACACAAAAACTATTTGACCAAGCTGGTCAAAATAACTAGTTTGATAAAACATTATTTTAAAATATTCTAAAAACGACTAATTTGGATAAAACAATTAAAACTGATAAACCCCTCTTGGGCCATAACTTGGTCCAAGAAACTGGGCTTTGGGCCTGATATCATTTAGGCCCAACAATACGAAAAACCCTAGATGGATAGCATGGCAGTACCGTTCGCGTTGCGAAGGGAAAGACTGGCTCGCACCGCGAAAGACCTTAATGATCATTATCATCACCATTGGACCGTTTCTGGAGACCGCCGGCCACCACCACGCTGGTGGTTTGGCCGTGGTCACTTGGTGATTTGAACGCCGCTGCTATCATGCATACCTCCACCGCTAATGACCGCTACCCACAGGTGGCGATTGGCGACCATTACTAACTCCGTTATCCGGCGACGATGACAAAACGCCACCGGTGCGATTGGAAACCGCCTCACAACGCCGTCGGTCACCACCAATCTGGTGGCGGTCCGATTGGCGATCGGAATCAATGCCGTTACCACCAACACGGTGGTTTTTGGCCAGCGACGGTTTAAACGACATCCGCCGCCACCGCATTGCGCGGTTTGGCCGGTGATTGCTGGTGGCATGGTCCGGCGTCGTTAATCAAGAATGCCGCCTTCCACCACCGCTCTAGCGGTTTCTGGTGGTTGCGGTGTGATCCGGCTACAACCACCGTAAACACCACCATCGCCACCGTTCGACCACCATTATCGTCGCCACTGGCCGGTAACGACAGCAGCTTAAACGACGCCACCATCGCCACCGGCCGGCGATCAATTGAACAGCCACGGCCATCGTCACCATTCGCCGTTATACGATTCGTGAACCGCTGGCAACCATCGATACGGTGGCTTGCCCGTGGTCCATCAACGAACATCACCGTTTGCCTTGTGGCCTCGGTGATTGTTCCGTGGGTTATGCGCCGCCACATCCTCCATCGGTGGTGGCTCCGGCCTCAGCCGTCACCACTACCACTCACGGTGGCAGCCGCGGTTGCCAATAGGCACCGTTACCACCTCGCTGGTGGTTGCGGTTTGTGGCTACCACCAATCGCCGCCACCACCGTAGCTGGTGGTTTCGGTCCTGTGGTTTACATTCGACGGTCGACGCCGCCACCACCAATCGGGTGGTGCGGCTCGGTGGTCTGCGGTAGCGGCCGATGCCATCACCACCGATCTGGTGGTTTGGGTCGGTGCTTGGTTTGTTTTTCGTAACCGGTGATCGGCCTGGCGGTCCGGTCGGCTAACTGCCGCCGTTCCACCGCTGATCATTGGTTTGGTGTTTACATGATGATAATGAAACAATTAAAATAACAGATCTTAAAAAAAATCAGATTCTTAAACTTGTTAAATAACAATTTTAACGGATCTCACGTAAGCAGATAAATCTGATAAAACTAGAACGACTATTAACAATGGCTCTGATACCACTGTTGGGTTTTTGTGGATATCCTCGGATCAAACTGAGTCGAGGATTATCTCAGATCTATCAAACCTCGCTGGTTTGATATATCTCATAGGTTAATCAAACTGATAAAACCTACACGATCAAAAACACGCTGTTTTTGATCTTATTTGTGCGGAAGCGATAAAAGCTAAAAACCCATTTAAGCCTAATGATCTTTAATCGTTTATAGTTCTAAACCTAATAGTTTAGGTTAGATTAATTTACCTGGATTGCTCGAGATATAGTCCACCGGTGATCGACCAACGAACGTCCTTCTAGTTGAACTTTATGAAACCCGAACAACTGAAAACTGGAATCCGACCCGGGGGGGTGGTCGGCGCCGATGGAGAGAGAGGGAGAGAGAGAGGAAAACTCAAACTGACTTTCTTAGCTAATAGCTTAGATTTTTCCTTAACCCATAAGCCTTATTTATATGGAGGAAAAATACAGTTTGTATAAGATTCAGTTTCCTTTTATAATTATCTCTAATCCTTTTTCCTTTTTAATTAGCTGGAAAAGAATTTGCATACGATAATTACGATTATATATATATTTATCTAATATATATAAACCTTATTAATTAACTATTATATATTTATTTATCTAATATATAATATCCTAATTAATTAATAACCCTCTAACTTTGGTAATTCTGACTGTAATTACCCAACTGATTTATAATACACTATTATAAATCCTAACTCTCCATTTCGGGGTTTCATCTAACTTGTTCGACTTATAGGTCCTCACAGGTGTGACCCTCAAGTGTCTTGTAACATTGGATGTGTAATCACTTGGTTTGTCAACTCTGCACATAATTCCTAACACTTTCTTCTCTTATCTTCTCACTTTAGTGCATAGTGAAAGAAAGCTTAGATTGTTTAGTTTAGACTTAGTGTCTTTTCTATTTCCGCAACAATCTGTAAATTCATATTGTTAATATAACAAAGAATTTAAAAGTGAAATTTTGTGTGATTATATTTAACCCCCCCCCCCCCTCTTCTATAATCCCATACACTATCCTTACTTGAAGGTCACCTCATTGGGACCAACAAAAGCTCATCGGTAAAAGCTTAATGTATAAGCCGCTTTTTATATTATTAAGCGTCTACCAAGCTATCATGTATAGTTGACAAAACAGACCCCTCAACGGTGCTACCATTGGGCATTGTTGTCGAAATTTTGAGAGGCTACAATACAGGAAACTTAAATTTGAGTTTTAATGGATAAATATTAAAATTTAAATAGCATGGTAACAAAAGCCTTAGAGTAGAATGTAGATGATTGTAATTTGGACTGATTTCTTAGTGAGCCTGGGCTACGCACCAAGTTATAAACAACGATAGATTTTATCATAGGTAGTAACATGAATTTATATGAAACATAAAGTTAGTAAATATGTTGTCATATGAAAGGTTTAATAAATCAATAAATAAAAAATACTAATTTTAACAAAATATAATCTACAACTTTGGAAAAAAAATATATATCATGTAATTATCAATAGTTTAATGAAGTTTGATTATTTTTTTGACTAAAGTTATAATAGTTTAAAATTAACCAATAAAAGAAAATGTTCTTATAAAATAAATAAATAAAGTAAAAAGTAACAAAATGTAAATTATGTATTTTGAGAATAAAAAATATAAAGATGGTCTACTATAAGAACCAAATATGTAATTTAATCAAAATTTTGGATGAGTTAACCACTTAATTTAACAAAGTTGAATGGAGGAATAAAAATAGAATGACAATAAAAACCATAACGATAAAGAAAAACATTTTTTAAAGATCAATGATGAAAAACATTATAAATATCAAACCATAATGACTAAAATCATTCTTTTACTCTAAAAGCAATGTTCATCTTCCTCTATTTGTTATATTGTATAATTTGCAATTATAGTTACTTTTTATTTGATTTTACATTATGCATTATTATTTTTTGCTACCACTAAACAAAACCTCAAGTTTCAATTGCATGCTATCAACCTTTTTTTTACGTTCATCTCATTTTTGAATTGGAAATATTTAAATTATCTGAAATCTTAAGTTTTTTGGTTTGTAGAATTTGAAATAGAATTGAATTCTAAATTCTATATAAGTAATTTATTAAAACAAATTTTAAATAATTAAATATTTTTTTATTGGTTATTAAAAACAAATGATTTTAACATATTTTAAAGTGTTTATTAAATCCGATAAAATACCAATCAATGTTGTTCTTCAAAGTGTGATAGACTGACACGTGGTTTCGTCACACAAAGCCTCTAATAATGAGAGGCCATTGATTTAGTCTCTCTATACATGTATAATAATTAATTACATGATAGAAGATATGCAAAACATAGGAAGAGTCTTTTTCATGACTTTTGTACTTTATGTTTTGTTTCAAAATGATCATTATATTTTGAAAAATCTTGAAAAACGCTATATTTGTAGAACACAAATATCTAGATTACAACAAGAATGATAAGATAAAATAAAATAGGACGATAGTGATACTTATGTTTTAAAAGGTACATGAGTAATACATTTTTTGAATAAAAAATATATTATGAAAATAAATAAATTGATAAAGAAATCATGATTGTTGTGAATTGTGATAGTCATAACTCATAAGTACCATTCAACACATGTTGGCAAACCACTTAAGTTTTTTTTACTCCAACTATGGGTTTTAGTGACTTCAACACATTGGTTTACCAAATCCACATATTTAATGAAGTGCTTGATGAGATATTAAATTAATTTCAGATTATTTAATTAAATTGTACATCAAAAGGTTGCATTATAAAGAGTATTGTTGTTTTTTTGTGTGTTAAAAATTGTATTCAATAATCAATATTCAACCACAATCATATGGGTCTCAGAGTTTGTTTATTTGCGGTTTAATGAGACACACTAATTCTATTTACTATTCACGATTATTTGATACTGACTTAATTATATAGAAAATGACTTATTCAGTAAACTTTCAGAGGCTTTATGCAAGAAACCAAGTTTTGTTCCTTCTCCTAATTTCACCCCTCCCACTTACAAGCACACTTCTTCCCTCTATAAAAAACTCATCAAACAAAAATCTTCTTAATCTTACACAAATAGCTTTATTCATACAGGAATTAACAAAAAACCAACCGCAACTTACAAGGTTGTGGCATAATAGTGTGATGCAATATCTCATCTGCTCATGGTTCAATCCCAGACGTCAACAATAAATGTCACCACCAAGTTTATCAAGGTTGATGTCTTGCAATACTCTTCTATACAAGAGATTGTTCATAATCTACAATAAAAATCAATAACATCCAATGTTATAAACTGAACATAATCGATACTTCCTGTTTTATAAAATAGTTTTTGTAACATAGACAATCATTGTTGAACCACTAAAACATGATGAATGTATTATTAATGTTTTTATTGAAGAATTTGATGTTAATCTGGAGACTAACAAGTGTTGTAGATAGTTGGTCAATGAAGTGGTAAATTGAGTTGGGTTCAAACCCATCATAAATCATTAATGGAGTTTAGTTGGGTTCATTTTCACTTCCTATAAAACCTTGCCAAATTTTATTCCCACCAAATAAACCTTTTGATTAGAGTCAAAACACTTCATTTCTAGTAGGAAAAAAGCCATCTACTTTGGAAAACCAAATTTGAAATAGTCAATTGTCAACCCATCTCTTTCCCATTTCTTTCAAATTAAAAACAATATCAATAACAGGGTTATGTAATTTCGCAACTGGTTTTCTAGTTATTGTGACCTAATCGAAAAATCAGAATTAAACCGAACAAACATGTTGTATCTTGTCGGGTTTAAAGTTACACAAGTTGAAAGTGCCTAATCAGAACACGATCCGTTTAATAAACAGATCAACAAATCTCAACCTGAACGCAACCGTTTAAACCCCTTAAACCGCCATGGCCCATTTATCCTCTTTAACCCATTTAACCCGTCTAAGCAGGGACGGATCTAGAACTTTTTTCAAACGGTGGCACCATTTAACTATAAAAATATATATATAGAAAATTTTCAAAAAATCTATATTGATCTAGTGGTTGGTTCATTGCTTTTCAAATGTAAAGTCTCAAGTTCAATTCTTGGTACAAACAAATTTCTTTTATATAAACACTAAATTTAGAAGAAAAACAAAAATCTTAAAAAATGTCTCTAACAAGACTTGAACCCATGACCTCATGGTTATAAGGCAAATAACTAACCAACTCAACCAAAGAAAACTTGTGTTCTTATTGTAGTTTCAAAATATATATGGTGGCACACGACAAATTGATACGGTGGCACCGTAACTTTTTACACTACGACGGAGGAATTTGATGGTGGCCCGTGCAACCGTGTGCCCCTCTATAAATCCGTCCATGCGTCTAAGTCGTTTATTTCGATTTAGACTTTTAATTGTTTTTGGTTTGTTAATTTAGCTGGCCCATGCGGTGATAAGGTAAATCCTAAATTAGTAAAAAAATTATACAAACCATTATATTAGGAAATAATAGTAATATTTATGGTCAATTATCTTGGTTTATTAACTAGACTGATATATATATATATATATATATATATATATAGAGAGAGAGAGAGAGAGAGAGAGGAAAGTTCAAATGTGCACCACTTTTTGGTTGTGAACGTGAGGACAGCCGAGAGATCGACACGTGACGGCTTTGAGTGTGGTCCCCCCCCTTTAATTCAATGCCCTCCCATGAATCGCGCCTAGTCATCCGCCGTGAATCTGACGTGGCGCCTAGTCATCCGTCACGTGTTGCGCTCTCGGTTGTCCTCACGTTTACAACCAAAAAGTGGTTCACATTTGAACCCACCCCTATATATATATAATATATGTGGAAGATGATAATATTCATTCATTATGATCATGACTTTAACTTAATAAACAAAATGGAATAAAGTATTTATTAGACTAGATGAATAACCATGATTGGTTTGTATAGTTTGTTAGAATTACGTGGTTTGTAATCAAGACCTCCCCTATATATAAAGTTATAAACATGTTATTTGGGTCATTTTCAAGTTGAATTTTTTTACCATGACCTTATCCTTTAATTTTCGTGTCGTGCCGTATCAACGCCTTTACTTAAACGGATTGAAATATATTACCAAACCCGTTTATTTTAGGGATTACTTCTTCAAAATGTTTACTATCTCCAATATACTATTGTATGTATCAACCTAAAAAAAATTCTTTTTGTATATATCAAACTTTATTTTTGAGTCTATTATGTGTATTTTTGATACACACAATAGTATATGGGTGATTCTATTAAGACACCTATCTAATTACTATATACACACATATCTATATGTAATCATTAATCAATAATATGTTTTTACTTATTTCATTTATTAATAATCATTACTTTATTTCTCTTTTTATTTTTATTTTTCAAATATTTACTAATCATTATTACTTATTATTTTTATTTCTTTTTAATAACTAATAAATGAAAATTACTAATACAATTATTATTTTAAATAATCATTATATTATTGTATTTATATTTTTTTTGGTTTTCTAAATAAACATAATATTACTATTAATCAATTTTCTTATTATTACTATTATGTTTACCATTGTGTAAAATGCTTTTCGTTATTCAGATTCGAAATCTTTAAAAATAAAATAAACAAATTACTATCAAAGTGATAGATCTGAATATCAATCCACCATGATTAAGAAGCTTCAATTTCAAGCACAAATCTCACTTTTATTAATATGAAGAATATGAACACAATACACACTCTCAACTTTCTCTCTCCTCTATCAATCACTAGATCTGACAATACGAATCCTCTCTCAATGTTCTCTTCTTTCTATGAAATCTAACTAACACAAAAGCTTTTATACCCCTAAGGTATTTACACTTAGCTCCCCTCAACTTTACTCAAAATACAAAACATAAACCAAACTTGAATACAACTATATTTTTAACCCTAACAATCTCCCCCTTTGTATTCAAGTTGGAAATAACCAACTATCACAAAACTTGTAAACAAATACAATCTTCTCAATCTTCACTTTATCAGGATCATCAACGAACAAAACTCTTCAGCATCAGAAATCTTCACGAAATACAGGTAACAAACTTGAAAAACTTCTCAAACGAATTTAACTCGAGAATCTCTTGACTTTAATGATCATCAATGTTCTTCAGAAAAAATTCCTCAACCTCTTCAAAGTAAACAATCTCCCCTTTATCCGCAAAATTGAATTATCTCTTTTGAATTATCAACTTTCAATAAGCTCATCTTGAATCAGAATTCACCAACTGATAACCACCTAAGTATCAATCTCCAGATATTTTCATCCAAGCAACCTTCAGAAAATAAACCCATCTCTTTTTCTTTATAAAATTTCAAACTCTTTTCTCAACTTCAGCAAATCAAACCATTCTTTCATCAACCTTCACAACTCGAACTCAATCTTTAAACCTAAAGGCTTTTCAACCATAGATTCAAAAGATTTAAACTTCGATCTCTCTTTATCTCCCCTTAATACTTGCTTTCTTCCCTTAACTGTTACTTTCACAACACATTTCTTCACAAACCAAATCATCATGTACTTTCAACTGATTACATCTTCAACTCTTGATACTTTCGTCTTTTCTTCAAGCAACATCAACACTTGTATCACGATCAACATTATTACTTCACAAATCATTTCTTCACATATAACCTCAAAACTTGATTGAACCAACATCTTGGAACCTTTAATCAACCATACTTGATGTCTTGAATTCTTCAACTAAATCTTGACTTCTTCAAACGAATATTGGGCTCTCATATCTTCATCATGTCTTTGACAAATGTCTTTGATACAACTTATCCCCCTCATGATGGTTAGGAGAATCCGAAACATCATGAACAATCAAAGACATCATCATCAAATTTCTCAAAACTTGTTGCAACAAAAATACTCCCCCTCAAACAAATATCGCATCCATATCAGATTACTCCCCCTCAAATCCGGCTCAAATTCCTCCCCCTCAAATGATGGGTAATCGGCTAACATAGAAGCACAATGAGCAACTATTGACACAACAACTCATAGAATTGTGTGGCCTATTTTCAGTGTTGGCAATGGGGTAGCACTGATAGGACTTCCAGTCATCACTGAATCAAAGTTATAAAACTAAGTTCTCAGACTGTTCTGGCAATATCACAAAGATATGCAATTGGAATCACAAAGACTCGTGCAAGTGTCAAAGAAATATCATCATAATCATTAGGCTCAAATATTGATTCAACCTGGGACGCAGATTGATAATCAATAGACTCTAGTGCATAGAATATGAAGTTCGGAGACCGGAGAGGATGTCTTCCTTGTTTCAATATCTAAATCTTCCGAGTGAAGATTAGATAGATGATGTGCTAATTCTCCGTGAGAATTGAAACAAACATCTTTTAAGAGATATTTGAGTAGCTTGGTGGGGTGACACGAGTTATCGACATTGGGTCCATGTCTTGTTTCAATATTCATCTCCAAAGAATCGAGAATGAATAGATGATGTGGTTACCCGGATAACTGTATAGGTTTGGGAAGGATCTTCTTTTATTCTTTTTGATCCTGTCTCACTCTCACCATTTTCTTTTAACTCCCCCTACACTCAAGCTCTCGGCATTTTACCTCATGCACACCCTCACAAACTAGGTCTAACCTAGGGATGTGTTTCTTGGGTAGATCCTCCGGCTCTGGATTGATCATAGAAACTTCTATATCCTATCACACATAAGTTCATATCATGAAATGATATTCTCTGAAACGTTGAGAATATTCATACCAGAACGTGATATGATGGTGATTCATATGTGATACAATATGTATATGGGGAACATATGTTGAACAGAAATGGAAAACACTTATTGATAAGATCATATGTTGAAGAAATTCATTCAAATGCTCTAACAAGTGATGATTGATTGTAGAAATCAAAAATCTTGATCGTGAATTCCAAAGAACAAAATTCAAGCGCGAAACAGATAGACTCAGTAAGCACAGTGTATTCAAAAAATGAATCAATGATTAGAAAGTTTAATTGTGAAGAACAATTCACAATTAATAATCTGAAAAAGAATTGAATCATTGATATGAAATAACGTGCATTGAAATCAAATTGGAATTCAAGCGAGTGTATTTCCACCGAATAATTTCAACGAATATATGAGATGTGGAAATAACAATGTGAAGAAAAATATAACACGTGGTAATTCGTGAAACGATTTAGAATCGGAAAGAAACAAACACAAGTAAGTTCCTGATGATGAACACCACGGTTAAACACAATTAAGCGCAAGTTATGAACTAAGGTTTAGAAAGATACTTACAATAACGCTCATATTACACATTGATGCTCGGGTCTTGAACTGATGTATTCAAGAGCCATACACCTGCAAAATCAAGAGAAACAAGATTTTGGTATCCATGTGGATGTGGATCCTCTGTTGTTAAGTGCAATAGGTTTATAAGAATAAATCTTGTAAATCCCAAATCGTTCATCGATATAATCTTCACACACAAAATCAATTCTGTGAAAGTAAGAACCATATGAAGTTCCTTTGGAAAGACTAAGAAGTTTATTTCTAGAATAAACTAACCGAGACTTACCAAAAGAAGTATCTTGAAAAGAATTGTTCTTTAGAACGTTAGATTTTGAAGCAAAAGATTTTGTATGATCTACATTTGCATTCGATCCCTTAATTTGCCAAACAAACTTGCATTTAGAACAAAGATGAATACCTGAATAATCAACACGACTATCATAGAAGAGATTTGTAGGACGAATCTGACCACTTGATTTGACATTACCGTGAGTAGGAACATATGTATGAATGGAACCATGAGGTTTAGAGATTATCTCTTCAAGTGCCTTCACTTTAGAAGAAAGTTTGTTCCTCTCTTCAAGAAGATCATTAAACTTCTTCTGTTGATCAGATCGCAGCCGTTGCTCATTCATGAGATCAGTTGATAATCCGGATAACTTTCTTGTAAGTTTGTTTATTTCAGCCTTAAATGCTTCCTTTTGGTTCTCAAAATCTTTCTCCACAAGACTATGCTTCTTAGGTTCAGCTAGTATCTGTTCTAAAACAGTCTTTTCATGATGAAGAACCTTTTCTTTTCTCTTGAAATTACTCCTTTCATCAGATAACTGATTTTGCAAGTCTACAATATGCTTTTGAAGCTCAATAGATTTCTTGTCATCAAATTTTCTATCTGAGTGAACAACATGACCCTCTTCTTCAAGATCATGCATCAAATTCTGATATTTCCCAACACGAAGACTTGGTTTCTTCAAAGATTTCTGCTTATTATCAATCACTTTCAACTGCCTCTCATACTCCTTCCTATCTAGGACAATCTTCCTCTCTAACTCAGATATTTTCTGTGAAAGTTTAACACTGTTTAATTCAAAAAAAATTCTCTCATTCTCAAAAACCTTTCTCTCTTCTTCAAAAAACTTTTTCTCTTTTTCAAAATTACTTCTCTCAATGACCACAATTTGTTCAAATTCAGTTAGTTGCTTTGAAAGTGTCGTCACTTTTGATTGAGAAGAGATAAACTTGTTTTCGAAAACCATCTTATCTTCATCAAGTTCAAGAACTTTCTTTTGCAAACATTCATTTTCTTTTCTCAAAGAAGTTACAAGTTTTAAGTTTTGAGCATTTCCAAAAGAATGCTTCAACATTTGATCATGCTCATTTTGCAAATCATTTTTCAAACTTGTAATTAGACTTCGTCCGTTTGCAAGAGAATCTTCAAGATCAATAACTTTAACAAGAAGTTCAGCTTTTTCACCCTGTGAAACAGATAAAGTATCGTTTAACTCATCAATCTTCAGTGACAATTTAGCAATCTGTCCTTCAAATAATTTTCTTTGATTCTTAAAACTCTTTGTCTCCTTTTTTAATTTCTTGTTAAGAACAACTTGTTGATTATATGAATCATTTAACTTCGAGAATGTAGAAGCCATTTTTATCATTGTCTGATGCATTTCCTCTAAATCCGAATCTGAAGCTGGATTATCAAGTTGTAAAGCTTCTCTCGTCGTCATGATGAACTGAACGGATCTATTGATCAGTAGATGTTTAAATCTGAAATTGTTGAAAAAATTCACCGAATGGTTTTCCTTGAAAAACCTGAAGCAAAGTCAAATACTCTGAAACACTAAAACAACTGAAAGTCAGTAACGCAGAGTATATTCAGAAAATTTAAAACTTGTAAAATCACCAAATTTGCACTGTAAAAATCACAATGACTCAAGACTTAGCAAAAATAAAATGAAAACAATCAAACCAAAATAAACCTCACACAAAAACAATAGAATGACTCGAGATACTCAAAGACTAAAAAAATAATATGGCTCGAATTATAAAAGTCAAAATTCACTCAAAAATTAAAATGACTCGAGACATATTGAAAAATACTCAAAAATAACACTACGCTCGAGATATCTTGAAAAATATTCAAAAAATAAAGCACAAGACTCGAAATACTGAAAAATGGCTCGAGATACGGTATCCACGCGCCAAAATACGCTCGAAATATGCTCAAAATACACTCCCACTCGAAATACACTCGAGATAAGACCTGACGCGCTCGAAACAATGCTAAACGCGCTTACACGCGCCACGAGATGGCGTTTCACGTGCTTTCACGCGCTCGAAATAGACTCGAGATGTTCCCTAACGCGCCTACAGCTGTCTCATGCGCCTCGAGATGCCTTCCACGCGCCTTACACGCTGACTCGAGATGATGTTGACCACGCACGCGGCTTGAGTTGATCCTCACGAGACTGATAATCCTCACGCGCCTTCAACATGACTCACTTGATGAACCTGACACGTTTTCTTAGACCTGACGCGTTGACTGAACCTGACACAACCTCACACGTCTCGAGACAAGACCGCTGTCTCCCACGCACTGACCTACCTGTTGACACGCCTCGAGATGACACACCCACGCGCCAACACACCTCACGAGATGACAGCTCACATGCCAAGATGCCTTCTGACGCGCCTTCTTCACACGAGATGACTCGAGATGTTGACACCTCTCACGTGACTCGAGACACACGAGACGTTCACGAGCTGTACACGCACCCCACGAGATAGACACTCGAGCTGACACGCGTTTCCTTTTCTGACGCGTTTCTTTTTCTTACACGATTTTTTTCAAGACACACTCGAGATGACTTGCTGACGCACCTTTCCCTTTCTTGTCCCCTCACTCACCAACAAAAAGTACACTCGAGATAAAAACTAACATGCTCGAAATACCACTCGAGATACTAAAATGACACGCGTCAGACTCGAGATAGACTCGAAAAATTCCAAAATTTGAAAAATATGCTCGAAATAGCAAACTAAGACCCGAAAAATTCAAAAATACACTCGAGACATAACAACATCTTCTTCAAACCTCCATTGAAGGACCTCCATTGATGAACTTCGAACAAAACCTCGAAAATCCTTCATTTTAGGCTCAAAATTCATCAAATCTTCACAATTAAACACCAAAAACTCAAATCTAACAACAAAATATTATCAATCTACATCCAAATCTTCAAATCTTCAAGATCTTCAAGCTCCAAATCCAAATTTCATCATTTTTGCTCCAAACTTCAAAAATCCATCACTTACCTTCAAATCTTCAACAATTTCACTGATCTCCTGCTCTGATACCACTTGATAGATCTGAATATCAATCCACCATGATTAAGAAGCTTCAATTTCAAGCACAAATCTCACTTTTATTAATATGAAGAATATGAACACAATACACACTCTCAACTTTCTCTCTCCTCTATCAATCACTAGATCTGACAATACGAATCCTCTCTCAATGTTCTCTTCTTTCTATGAAATCTAACTAACACAAAAGCTTTTATACCCCTAGGGTATTTACACTTAGCTCCCCTCAACTTTACTCAAAATACAAAACATAAACCAAACTTGAATACAACTATATTTTCAACCCTAACACAAAGTGAATTTTTTTATTAGTAAAATTTTAAATTTCTTTCTTCAATTTTCATGCGAAATAAACAGTCTATATAATAAATCTGCTTAATTTATATAAATTATCCTTACATCATGCCACTCATTTCAATTATAATAAATTATGAATAGTAAAAAATTTATTAATTAAAGAAAAGAACATAATATATAAGTAAAAATGAAATAAATAATAGTAGTGTGATATTATGGGTTGATGTTTTTAAAGTATATTTTTTGTATTAAAATCTAAATCACGGTAAACATATATATATATATATATATACGATATTATAATGTTAGAGGAGCCTTCATGTAAAAACCACTTTTTATGTAAAAACCCGTAAAAACCGACTAAAAAATAAATTTTTTAATGATTTTTTTCCATCAAATGTTAGAATTGATATGTTGTTTCACATATATTTTTTTTCATGAGATGAATATCATCCATGAATTTGTTTCATAATATGAATAAAAATGTTGAATATTTTCGATTCATAATATGAATAAAAATTTTATTTTTTCATGGATGATATTCACATTATGAAAAAAAATATATGTGTAACAATAGGTCATATCATGGTATTTGATAAAAAAATCCTAAAAAAAATTATTTTTTAGTTGGTTTTTACGGGTTTTTTACAAAAAAAATGGTTTTTATTTGATTATTCCTCTATAATGTTAAGTTTGTTTATAATAAAAATAAAACAAATAACAAAGTAATTTTTCTAAAAGGAAATAGCAAAGGTATCTAAATATTTAGTTAAATAAAACTATCATAATATAAATTAAAATAATATTAAAAAATATTATTATAGTTAAGAAAAAAAGTTTAAGAACTTAATGATTACTATCTTTATAGATATGTATTTAATGATATATATAAACTTAATTTAATCATTCATATTTATAATTCCAAAGCTAGTTATATTTTAGTCAAAAAGATATTATAGGGTCTATAAAGTATAGAGAGGTATCTCTATAGCAACACCCTAGTATATTGGGGGATAGTTGGATACACATAATAGACTTAAAAATAAAGTTTGATATATATACAAAAGGAATTTTTTTAGATTGATACACACAATAGTGTATTAGGGATAGTTGAATACATTTTAAAGAAGTAATCCCTTTATTTTATACCGAGTTCATGTTGGATTAGCATATCGTGTCAGTTTTTATTAGCTTTAATCAAAATCTTCATAATGGATGTGTTCCATTTGGTTCCACTTCCTCTTTTTACTCTACTGTTAAAATTTAAAACTAACCACGTTTATTTCGTGTCAAGTCATCTAAAGTATGTATGATGATTTATAATGATCCCATGCGTATAAAATGTCACGATAATGTTGTTTTAATTTCCTTCCGTTATCATTTTTCAATTTGATAATATTCATATGTTTATTCAAATATGATCAACTCCTTTTTCTTGATCATTGTGTTTAAATTAGCTTACACAAACTTTAACTAATCCCACGGGCTCTATGTTTTATATTTTAATTTACATTCTTTGTCATTTCAGGTTTAGTGGCAATGTGAAATAATGGTATCTTTTTAAAAGAAATATGTTATAAACTATAGAAAAAAAATGTGAAGAAAACCATCACGGTATTTTTACTATAATTGTAAGCCTTTATAGTGTTTTTACTGTAAAGCTTCCATGTTTTTTGTGCATTCACAAATTTCATAAAAATAGGATTCACATGAAACCAACCCATATTTAATATATATGCATATACAAGAAACGTAAAACCAAATAATGGCACAATTGTATACGATTGGATTTACGATTTACGTAAGACCGTGTAATAATTCCAAAACTTCACAACAAAATATAGTGAGGTTACAATACGTGCTAAAAAATTATAATTACGAAGGTTCGTGCCGTTTGTTTTTTAAGAGGTCTGAAGCTTGATTTCACATCTAAAAAAATAAGAGATGGATGTTTTCCATTTGGTTCCACTTCCTCTTTTTACTCTATTGTTAAAAAGTTAAAACTAACCATGTTTATTCCGTGTCGAGGCATGTTGAGTATAATGATTTTATAACGATCCCATGTTTTTAAAATGTCACAATGATGTCGTTTTTACTTCTTTATCGTTTTTCAGTTTGATATTCATATGTTTATTCAAATATGATCAACCCTATGTTTATTTGAATATGATTGTCTTTTAATTTACATTCTTTGTTGTTTCATGTTTAGTGGCAAATTCCCCAAAAGGAGAAATAATGGTATTTTTTAATAGAAATATGATATAAATTACAACAAAAACCAAATCATAATTGTTTAAAGAAGTATTTCAGTCTAGCAGTTGGGATCCAAGGCTATGAGTTGTGATCGTGTAAGACCAATCTATTTTTGTAAGAACCGTGAGACCACAAACACAAGTTCTTACATGATCCCAACTCAAGTTCTTACATGATCCCAACTCAATTTGTATATGTATGTAGCCAAAGGTTCAAATGAGAAGTGCTAAAAGAATGAGAAGAAGCGATCCTATCCCTTCATATAGCTAAGATCAAAATTGACTAGTCAAAATTACGGCTTTGACTAATCAAGAACTGCGGCTTTGCTGGTCAAAATTTGTTGCTATACCAAAAAATAGAGGGATAATTGCATAACTTTTACAAATAGAAGAAAAACGTGTAATTCACATATGAATTATATGTTTATATATGAACATATGTAATTTACATACTAACTATTTTTAACTGATTAATATGTGAACTATATATTCATACGTGTGTAATTCAAATATTAACTACTTTAACGAACACTTATGTTTCACATATGAACTAATTAATTGATTCACATATGTACTAATTAATTGATTCACACGTGAGCTAGTTAAATAGTTCACATGTGAACTAATTGAAGGGTTCACATATGAACATGCATTTTATATATCAATCACGATTTCATATACGAACGTGTTTGCCATCTATTTGTAAAAGTTATGAGACTACCCCTGTATCTTCTACATACCCATGTCAGGAATTACACAATGCTTCACAGTCAAAGCCATAAATGTTGACCAGATGAAGAGCTAGGATCACTCCTCTGCTTTTCATTTTTTTAGCACTCACTTGAACCTTCCCTATATATGTATGTATGTATGTACGTATGTATATATCCATGGATGACATGTATACAAAATGAAACTGGTAATGTGAAACGAGCAGCAAGCGGTGCTATTTGTAAGCTCTTTGATACTATTAACACGAAGCTGTTTTTTTGAGTCGAAAAAGAATGAACAAATGACAAGATGCATGTAGAATTATATCAAGAAAACAAAAAGGAAGAATACCATATAGAATAGATGGATGTAGTTACTAGTATGATACGATTGATCGATCGATCAAGAGAGTTAGGAGATCAAGAGAGTTAGGCATGCGAGCCTTTTTTTGCTCCATTTGCTTGGAGCGCCTTAGACATGGTCCGCAGTCGATTTGTGATTTCGGTAAACGAAGGCCGGATGTTGGGGTCTGCGGACCAGCATTGCTCCATTAGCTTCCTCCATTCGGGGTCGCACCGTTCTGGTATAGCGGGTCGAAGAGTATCCTTCACAATCCCTCCTGTCATTGTGTTTCGTAAAATATACAAGTTAAGAGAAGAATGGCGAATGTGGTCAATGAGAGGCTTTTATGATATAGTGCAAAATGAAATATGGTTATTTGGTAATTGTTTATAATGAAATTAATTTGTTGAATTGTTAAGGGAGGCTTAAGGTACAAAATCATTCATAGGGTCTTAGAACCATTAAGTGACAAACTTCTTTTATCAAACAAAATTCACCTCTTAACGGTTCAGAGGTTGCCTCTAAATGAAAATATTAAGAGGTAAACAAACAGCCCCTTCATATAATTTTTTTTGTGAAAACTGTAATGATTTTCTTTTTCTAATAGTTCTAAAAATAAAGTGAGATTGAAATTTTATGGGAAAATCCCTAGTGGCACCCAAAAAGATGATGAATATTCAAATAAGCGAAGGATCGTGAGAAGTTGAATTAACAAGAGAAGCGTGAGAAATGGATCTGAACCGTTGATCACTTTTAATCTAAAGCTCACCCAAGAATCGTGTTTGATATGGGGATTGATCTGGTGCATCTTATCCTAATGTGCATCCAACGGTTGATAACCACTTCTCACGCTTCTCACGTTAACTCAACTTCTCACCTGAAGCCACCCTTTCAAATAATATCCAAATAATCCAGGTATTTAAAACGTAATCAATATGGATTTTGCTACATACAAGTAAAAGCTCTTGGTTTGTAGATTTTTTGATAAAGTACAGATAAAAAAACTAGAGTCGGGTTTAAACAACAACATTGATCAAACAAGAGAACACGAGAACAGACAAATCATATGTGAGGTAACACTAAAAATCACATGTGATACATGTGACTTTGGCCGCGATCTAACCCCGCGTTATGTGTTCTGTAATCGCATGTGATTCCAGTGCAAAATC
>CM058044.1:42253405-42268885 GCA_030169165.1 Centaurea solstitialis
CAATACCAAAAATTAAGTGATTAATTGGTTGGACCTAATTTGTTGCATTGCATACGTTAATACTCTCTTTGTACCAAAATAAATTCCCACAATTAAAAAGACACAATCTTAGATATGTGAAATAACTACAGACAATTTAACCCTAAATATTAGAGGAAGTAACGTATTTCTCCATTTCATAATTAAAGTACTTTTTTCTAACCTTTTCAGAAACTCGAGTTGTGCTACCGTTTAATAGTTCTGGTGCCATCCATGGTAAAGTTCCTTTAACACCACCTGAAACTAGAGTATTCCGTTTGATCCTCGACAGTCCAAAGTCTCCAACCTGCAAGAGCCTCTATTCATCATACATGCTAAAAATATAAATATGAGACTCAAAATGTCTACATTACGTTTTTGTGGCCATATGATTGATACTCTTCCTACAAGAAATGGCTAATCTTTAGTTAGTCTTCATGTACCAATACCATGCATGACTAAAGGGTTGTTTGGTAGTTGATGAATGGTTTTAGTGCAGGATGATTAAGTGGTCAGAATGATTAAAATGCACTTATGATATAGTGCAAAATAAAATATGGTTGTTTGGTAAATTGTTTAGAATAAAATTAGGGCGCTGAATGGTTAAGGGAGGCCCAATATACAAAATCATCCAGAGGTTTTAGAACCATTAAGAGGCTGGCTTTTTTTTGGCCAAGCAAGATTCACCTCTTAGCAGTTTAGAGGTTGTCTCCTAATGGAACTATTAAGAGGTAAACAAACAGCCCCTAATGCTAGTTTTAATTACCTTGCAAACAGGTCGTTGTGGATCACGCATATTAACCAGCAAGTTGTCACACTTCAGATCGAAATGGACGATATTTTTTGAATGCAAATATTCCATTCCAAAAGCTGCATCCATGGCTAGTATAAGCTTTCTCCGACGATCAAGTGACCTGCAACATCAGAATTCAACCCATTTACGATGCAACAGAACCAAAAATTAACAAGGAATCAGAAGTGGAGTCGATTCAAACCAAAACGATACTAAATTAAGAGAATAAGAAAACAGTTGAATCACATGTGATTTTACACTAACATCACGTACAAAATCACATGTGATCTACGCGACTTCGCCGGTATACCTTTTTTTTAACGTTAATATAAAATCACATGTGATTTTGCTCGTGATTTGGCTGTTTTCGTATTCTCTTAGATAGTTAGCATTCAACATTCTCGTTTGATTCTCCCTCTAGAAGTGAATTCACCTATCCTTTTTTATTAGGACATTTCTAAGTGATCCGTTTGCCATAAACTCGGTAACGGTAGCTAATGTTCCTCCAGCTCCATCTGGTACAACTCCGTAAAATGCAACCACATTTGGATGATGAAGATTTGAAAGAATACGTGCTTCTCTCCAGAAATCATTGGTCTGAAACAGTCGGAAGTCAATCAATAATGCTAAAGATGGAATGGCATTTACTTCACAAGGATAAACAAACATCAAAAAAATCTTTGAAAAAAAACTAGCGGGATGACCCACCAGCCGTTCTTCTTCAGATGATCTCCCAGCAAAGCAGCTTTTCTTGATTCTTTTAATAGCAACATCTGACCCACGCCATCTGCCATGATAAACAGTTCCATATGTCCCAGACCCAACTCTCTTAGCTCTTCGAGTTCAGCATTCTTAATTATCTGCATACGACGTCCATGTATTCTGTTGAGGATGCAAAATGATATTGAACAAAGGACAACAACAAGATCATACTTTCATGCGAAAATTATTATTTTTTATAAAATGTGAGCAGCAGAATCTGTCTTTATGGAGTTCGCTGATAGTGGAAGTACTTTAAGTTACATTTTCTGATCCATTCCCAACATGAAGATAACAAAACTAATGCTAAAGTAAAATGTGAAACAGAAAGACATATCACCAACACAATGTGACCTTAAAAACTTACTTAAAGTTTATGTGTCCATGCACATGTATGCTTCAACTAAAACTAGTTGCTAACAAATTATGCAATTAATGGTTTCAACAAAAACATGTACCAACAGGCAGCAATTAAGGGTCTGTTTGTTAGCGACTTAATGAGATTAATGGGACTTATATTCAGTAAAGTTATACATGACTGTTTGGCAGTGGCTATATGATGTGGAAAATGGCTTATTCTATAAGCTTCTAGGAGGGAGCTTTATGCCGAAAGCCAAGTTTTTTTTTCCAAACCTGTGCCCTCCGAATTAAAAACATGTTCCTTCCATGTACAAAAAAAACTCACCCAAACAAAAATCTTCTCAATCTATACAGACAGATTAATCCACACAGACTAACTTTATCCATACAGAACTTAATGGAAAACCAACCAAACATAAGAATCGCTGGTTTTTGTAACATATACAGCAAATGTACTTTACGAATGTAAGATTGTGGAAAACTGACATGTGCATAAAATCATGAGATTCACCTTGCGCAAAGTAACTAAGCATTAAGCTCACCTATACATGCCCTTGAGTAACATACTTCTAGGTTATAGGTACCATCTTATACGTTATCGTCTTCATTATGAGCATGCAAAGCAAGGATTTGTATGCATAGGGTGAAAGCCCAAACACAAACTAATAGCAACAGTACCTCTGCTGTATCAATACAGCTTCTCCTCGACAAAACAACATATGTAATAACCATATATACATGTCTACTTGCAGGATAGTAACGTACCTGGAGGCCATACATATCAGCTTCCATTTCAGCTATTAATGCATTACTGAACGGGACATCCTTACTTCCATTATCTGTTGCAGCATCCTGCATAAGATATGCAAATACCTCAACTACAGATCAACTGGCTATTGCTTCATTTAAATTTGGAATTTATTGCAAGTACTGAGGTATAACTTTTCTTGTTTTTTAGCTCAAGTATATAATGCTTGTCTCTTACAATTTCTTAATTAGGTCTAGTTTAAATTTGTATGGCAATGCCTTGAACCATCCATCAAGAGCAAAATTTTATTTGTACCAAGTAAGTTGGCTTGATTTTACTTCATTAACTACCCTGATCCACATTGACTGCCAAGTCAATGCAGAATCAAAAAAGGAATCTGGTGATCTAAACTACACATGGTTTCATGCAGTGCTTTGTCACACAACCTGGTGCTTGGCTTACCAATAGCTACAGAATGTGTATAATCTAATTCAAGCTTGAAAGTATATGGCTTGGTCTCCATCAAGCTCAACTTAAAGTAGATAAAAGTTGGCGAAACTTAAAATCCACAATCTAGTGTCTACCTCAGGTAGGATTAGTTAAGACTAATCAGGTATCTAATAACTTCTTACCTTGATGAATTTTCCCATGGTAGTTACAATGAACTCAATATTATGTCCAATGACTTCCAAAAGCATTGTAATGAGATTTATGAAGTGAATAATTTTAAGGCCCATGCATTTGCTCCAAGTATGGTACTAAAGAATAAAAGAACTGATTGATTGTCCATTTATTATCATGAGTCTTGCTAATTTTTCTACATTGATCTACCCCCATATCAAAATGTGAGGATGGTCTCTTACTATGCTGAAAGGCTCTTAAAAATCAGATGTTAATATCTCACAACAAAGTGCATACCTCAATATTGGAATCTGGAAAGGTGCTCTCTGCTGCGGTTTCATTTGAAGGATGAGCTTCTGTGCTGACTGCATCTAACATATGTGAACTTGCAGCATCAGTTACATCTCCCAAAAGGTCAATCAACTGCGGTTTATTTTCTTCCTTGTCCTTGGTAGATGGGATTTCCTTTTGCATCTTATTGTAATATTCTTCATAGCCTAAGTTACCAACTTCCTGTTTGCTGTAATTGAAAAAGTCTTCATCCATCAGCGAAACTTCTCTCCTAAAACCAGCAGCTGTTGTTGGATTCTGCATCAAAGGACCAACACCGATGGTGACTCTTGCCCTGCGTAGTCAAGACCTGCCGACGGGTGCAATTCTGCGGAACCAATTAGCATTGGCGACTGGTCATTCATTCCGTTTGGGTGCAATTCCCCGGAGCCAATTAGCATTGGCGACTGGTCATTCATTCCGTTTGGGTTCAATTCCCCGGAGCCAATTAGCATTGGTGACTGGTCATTCATTCCGCTTTGGTGCAATTCCCTGGAGCCAATTAGCATTGGAGATGGTCATTCATTCCGTTTTGATGCACGCTTGGTAGTTGAACAGCAGATTCGTGAGATATGCTATCTGAGAAGCCAGAAAGTAGATCAGTCAATGATTTTTCATGATTATGGACCCATGTCACATTGCTTCCTTGTTCACTCTTTTCTATCCCGGTCGCTGCACGCTGCTGATTCTCGACAATCCTTTGGCTGTTAATAGCAGACTCAGCTGAAGATTTCTTTAAATGATTGCTTGAAAATTGCTGCAGCGTTGCATCTGAAAGAGGATTTAGATTAGTTGCAGCTGAGGAAGGGATCATGTGGTCTGACCCTTGCAGGTTGTGCATCGGTGCGTCAATTACAAGAACAGGTATCTGATCACAATTGTTGTTTGATGCTTTAATGATGTCACCATTGGCAGTTGCAGATGAGGTATTCTTACAAGAATTTTGAGCTTCATAAAAAGCTGGATTGTTTTCCTTAGCATTGTTTTGCACTCCGCTATTTTTACCAAAATCTTCCTTTGCTGCTTGGATCTTCTCGTTTATGCAATTTGCATCACAATGTTGTCTCTTCAAAGATTCAGAACCGAAAGACCCTTGCAAAGAATCTGTCTGACTGTAAGAAACAGGATGTCTCAGACTCGGTACCTCAATTAGAACTTGTCGGTGGCCATTTTCATGTTGTTCAACAGGCTTCTCTTGCAAGACAACAGATTCCAGCTGTGCACGCATAGGTGATGGGGCAAAACTCAATATTGGAGGTAAAGGGTTCCCATCTTGAGAGCCAAAACAAGAGCCTTCTCCAAGTTCCTGAAGCTGGGGATCAGAAAATGATTGTGGCATTCCAGGATGAGACCCATTATCATTAGATCCCAAAAATAGTTCCATCCGATCAGCAGGTTGTGGAATAAGATTCTCGGAATGAAACGCTCGTCCCTTCAGTACTGGAATCTCAATACTGCCACACAATGGATCCTTATACGCTGGTGCAAGACCATTCATCAAATCTTTTTGTGGCACTAGATCAGGAGAAATTAGAGGAAAATTGTCAGTCGAACTTAGGGGTTCAAATATTTGTGGAGTGATGTTTGAGTTGTTGCGGCCAACATTGTCTAGCAAAGGATCAGAAGAGAGAGGCTGCTTCTGCGGAATGCTCAGGCTGTGGTCCGTTTCAGATTTCAACTGCCTCGCTTCGTTTGTCAAACATCCATTGTTTCGTGTTGGATGATCAACTATTCCATTGACTGCAACTACGTATTGATAATCTGGATTGTGCTGCTGATTATCATTCGCTTCAATGGTACATGTACCTTCAGATTCACTTAAAGGAACTAGAAATATCCTGAGCCGCTGGGAACCATCAACATTTCCAAGCCCATTGTACTCCTCTATCATATTCTGAAGGTCCTCATTAGAAGACACCGATATAAGAGCATCAAGATCCTCTCCTGGAAGCTGGTACTTGATTGTGTGAGGCTGGTTGCAATATTCAGTAGTTCGCTTGACAAGCTCTTCCCATGAGATATTCTTCTGTATCGAAACAATACGTGTCTCACCTCCCACATATCTCAGTTTCCCGTCACTGGGTCGAGGCAAGATTTTGCCTCCAGAACTGCAGATGAACTTGATCTTTCCTCCTTGCGAATCATCTGAAACTCCTGATCCTGAAGCTCGGTGAGCCAGAGCAGGAGAGGAATCAGTGGCTGATGGAGCACTTGGCCTAGAAAGAGATGCTCTTGCAGAAGTGCTCTCTGCCGTACCAGAACTACAGACAGAATCCACCCTCTGTAACCCAAGCATAACACCTATTTCCTCGTAACCAGGATGATGGTTGCCATTATTTCTTAACAATGCCTCGTTGCTCAGGACATACCCATTATTAACCTGCCTCACTGTACCACGATCCTGAAGAAATTCCATGGAGAACTCCTCACCTGTTCTTAGAGATATGTTGTTCTTGGAACTCATCCCAGCCAATATCCCATCTTTCAAAACAGAGTGGGCTTCTTGCTTGAGCCATTGACCAGACGCACAAGGTACCTCACTGGTCATGGCAGTAGCTTTTATATTCAAAGATCACTCTCGATTTCTCCAAAACTATGCATTTACCTCAGAATTGCATTTGCTCCCCTTTCGCCACCATGCACGTAATCGATCCTAACCTCTTCACCAAATTACCTAGCTATCAAGCACGCTTCCCTCGCTTGAAAATCGTAAATCAACAAGACAACACACAATGATCCAACCAGTACTGCAACCAATCCTCTATAGAGCTCATAATTCGCTCCCTTTGTTTTTCCCCCAAAATTCAAAAGCTTCTAAAATTTATCTCGTTCTACCTCTTCACTGAATAATTCCAGCACTCTACAAACAAAACAACGATACAAAATAATTTAAACAATTAAAAGAAACCGATCATCCAAAAATCCTAGATGCAGCATGAAAATGGAAAGCAATTCAAGTAAATCGATGAATTTCGAGGAAAACATCTTCATATCCAAAACACAGTAATAAACCTAACCTGAACTGAACAAACCACAAAAAAACAGAACTCAAACACATGCATCCATGATCATGATTACCATTACCCTACCACTCGACAACTTAACGATCAGAACAAAGATCGGCGCATAATTAAGCTATTCTGTTCTCAAAATTCAGAAGATCACCTGTTTTTCGTCGATGTCACTGTTCCAATTCGATTCCTTTGGTTGTACTTCACAGATTGACTGAGAGAAGCGATTGAGACACCGGAATTACACTGGAAATTCAAATGCTCTACGATTTATCTCGTTCTACCTCTTTCACTGAATATATTCCACCACTCTACAAACAAAACAACGATACAAAACAATTTAAACAACTAAACCAAACCGATCATCCAAAAATCCTGGATTCTGCATGAAAATCGAAAACTTAACCCTAGAACAATTCAATTTCAACTAAATCCACGAATTTCGAGAAAAACAAACCTAAAACACAGTAATAATCAATAAACCTAACCTGAACAAACCACAACAAACAGAACTCAAAACACATGCATTCACGATCACCGATTATCCGATTACACTACCACTCGACAGCTAAACGATGAAATCAAAACGATCAGAACGAAGATCGGCACATAATTAAGCTATTTTGTTGTAAAAAATCAGAAGATCACCTGTTTTTCGTCGATTTAACTGTTCTTCGAAAGTTGATTCCTTTGATCGTACTTCAGAGATTTTGACACTGAGAGAAGTGGATTTGAGATACCGGATTACAGTGGAATATTGCGTAGGGTTTGTGTTGTGGTTGAATCAAAGGAGAGGAGAGGAGAGTATCATGAGGTTTGTTCGAATTGGCAATGGCGGAGGAGACAAGTGTACGCCATCAACGCCTGAGCTGGATCTCAACCCTTTTTTGTGACACAGGGGCGGTGTGTGTTTCAAATTATTCCCTTTTTTGAATTCCAATTAGATTAGATTATTTGGTTTTATAACTACTACTTTTTTGGTGTTTTTTTAATAGTTTTTTTTTTTATTTTCGACCAGAGATTGATACCGGGAATCTCAATTGGTCCATAACCGTATGTCGGTTTTTATAATTACCTGACTCACTCAATGGTTATTGTTGTGGAGGTGTTGCGTAAATAGTACATTCACTCGTTACCAACTGGGCTATGCACCACTGGCAGTAATTTGTTGTTATTGTTGTTATATTATTATTTGAATTGTTTTTTATGGTTTTGGTTTATTGGTATTCAAGTCGTTTTAGAGGCATCGACTAATTTTTGAAACAATCATGAATTATCGGGAGTCAGTTATAGGGATTTTGGCAGTGTTTGAATTTAGGAGTCCTTAAAAACTAGACCAACTCTGTCAACCAAACGAGAAGTAATCCACTCTCATCCAACTAGAAGTGACTTTATATTTTAGTTGAACTGTAAAATCTTGAAATTGTAGGCATTGGGGTATGAATTGGGTTAGCGTCATTTAAACCCAACTCAATCCGATGATGCAATGAATTGGATGTCTTGCTATATCATATGTATGGTGAGACATTAGATAAATCTGCAATTAGATACATTCATAATTATATCATAAAGTTCGGTGGTTTATACTTTCTTATTTGTATGAATTATTTTCTTTGAGTTTCTTTGCATTATTTGTATGTACTAATTATTGACCCGCAAACAAGAACTAACATTGTTGATTTTCATAGTGTATTTCTAACAATTTTTCAAAATGAAGAAAATGAAGATTTTAGATATGTTTTTGCTTCAATGAATTATTCAAAACTAAAAAAATTGTAGAAGGAATTTTACTTCAAAATACGAAAGAATTCTTTAAAAATAATTAGTTTTAATTGAGAAATAATATTTTAATGTTGCCACCCATAAAGGTAGTCCAAATTAAATGTTTATGAAATAAAAATAATATTTTATTAAACATATTAAATACTTTAATAATATAACTGAGTCTATAATTTTTAAAATAATAATAGTGAATATTAAATTAAATATTTTCTTTTGAAAATTCTGTTTAACTTTTCATTTTAGAGTAAAATTTGAAAATCTTAACCCCAATGGGGCAGCCTATCGGTTAAGGCTTGGTGTTGGGGAAAAACCCACCCAAGTTTCAATCCGGGGGTGAGCAACCAGGGGCCACTAAGTGTTAATCCCAGGGGAGTATGCTTTAGCTCTCGATAAAAATTGCCAAGGATGTAGTCTGGCCAAAGTCCAGGTGAACCTTCTAGGAAAAAAAATATTTGGAAATCTTGTTGAAGATGTCATGTATAAAAAATACAAAATATAGATTTTTATAAGAACTATAATAAAAAAATATTCCAAAATGACGTTAGGTTTGCAAATAAAAATAAAATTAATAAAGAATGATAATATTCGAGAATAAAACTATTCCTCCCCGATTTACTCAGGTATAAATATATAACTCCCTTTTAAATAATGCATTCTGAATAAATAAAACTATAATAATTTAATAGACGAATCATTCAATCAGTTAAAGTAAAACCTATAGATTATTTTTCTGTTTAAAAAAAAAAGATAAGATTATTTTAATAAATAAGTAATTTTAGTACAAACTAATCAATTAACATTGGGTCCAATTCATGGTTTGGTTGGGTTTTAAAATTCCTCTTAAAACCTCTTAAACCAGCTGGCCAGATTTAGATCGACATCTCCAATAGGAATCACCTATGCTAAAATCTTAGGTCCAGTTTTCGTCCGTCAATCAATGAATATACGTCATCAGACAAAGAATATAAAATTAGATAAATAAATTTAAAATACATATAGAAATCTGATTTGTCTATCATTTCATTGGTTGGATAGAAGGAATGAGACCGATGAATTTGGGACAACAGATTTTTAGGATGAAACACGCGCATCTGTACAAAAATAATACAAAAATGAGCTACCTTCATTTCACTACGAACGATCCATCGTGATCAACGTAGTAAAATCAATGCCCGTAAAACTAAAACGACTAACGCTTAGTGATGCACCCAACTCCCTTAGTTGGACGTCTTACCGAAAACCGACATAGCTAGACTGTATTCGTTAAGTCAGCCAGATAACCGATTCATTAGTTTCGTTGGGCTGCAGCCGTTGGCGGCCGGTTCCCCTCCTCCGCTAGTTTTCTCATAAGGTTCATAATCGTTGGAAGAAGCTTGGTGGATAAGGTTAGAAGCCCCGTAAGCTGCATAATGAATATAAAGGCTTAAGTGTCATTTGTTTTTTAAGAAGTCTGAAATCTGAAGTCTGATTTTTATCTAAAATATAGGAGGTGGATGGTGCACCTCTTAAATTTTCAGAAGACGGTAAGAGGTTTTCAGACCTTTTCTTAAAAATAAAACAAACGGTCTTAAGTCTGCAAACCTCTTAATTTTCAGACTTAAGAGGTTTTAAGAGGTATTTTAAAAAACAAATAGCCCCTTATTTTCCCTCTATTGGGTCCATATTCATAATGAATATCCCTTTTAATCACATATTCAGTCTCCTTGATGGGAATGAGATTCACAAATGAATATAGGAACGCACCACGCCGTGTTGGAATGCAGAAGCTATGTCTAGTTGAACCCATAAGGCTTTCATTAGTAGGAAGACAACAAAGATGAATAGCAGGTACAACGGATTCCTGAAGAAAAAGAAAACGGAAAATAATTACTAAAATTTGGTAATAAATAACCAAGAATTCGAAGATGGAGGAAGAAAATTAAGTTGAAACAAAAAGTTACCTCAAAAGAGTCATGAATTCATTGAATCCCAGCACAAATAAGGCAAGAATAGCCCATGGAGGTGGTAGCCAACTGCTGTTTTGCTTGTTAGCTTTCTGAAAAATCATGCAAAAAAAACATATGAGTTGCAATAAAACGTTTGTTCAAAAAGCCAGCTTATCAGCTATCGGCCTATCAGCTTGCTTATTAGAGGATACTCTGAATCATAGAACACTAATGAAATATACAACCAAGTGATCAACCAACTGAAAAAGAGTCGGAAGAGATGGTTCGGTCCTTTTTTTTTCTTCCTCAAACCGAGAGATTTATGAACTGGGACACTAATGCATATAGAGACAAATGGTCCACTGGAGCAAGAGCCAATAGGTAGTTTATCTGCTAGTTTACCAAACATAGCCTGTGTACAGTCTCGGGGTTGGGTTCCGATGAGAAGTGTCAAATTTGGTGAGAAGCGTGAGAAGTGGTTATCAACCGTTGGATGAGAAATGGACAAACAGTAGGATGCACCAGATTAATTCCTATATAAGTCGCAGTTCATAGGAGGGTATTTGATTAAAAATGATCAACGATTTAAAGTTACTTCTCACATTTCTCATAAAAAAATAAACTTCTCACATGATCCCATGTCTATAGCTCCGTTCCTAATTTTGAGCATTCCGCAACAAATTCTTCAAAATATCTCTAAAATATGGAATAAAAATTCAAAATCACCAAAAGGAAATTGCATTCAACTCCAATGGTTTCTCCATTTTGGAGATCACAACATTGATTATATTATTAAAATAGTCCATGCATTTAATAAAAATATTATTCCTATCTCCTAATTAAACATTTAATTTCAAGGTTTCTTATTGATAAATTATAATTTTTTTTAATTGTGATGGTAATCATTTGCGGGGAAGTCTCCAAATTTGAAAATTTCCGCACATACTCTCTCATAATTTCTCCATTTTGTAAAAAGGTTTTCAAGAATCTATTGGAGCAAAAAGACTGTCCAATGTCTTAGTATTTTCCATTTTGGAGAATTAGTTGGAGATGCTAGCACATGTCAATATTAATAGCAAATAATAAATGGGATAATTAACTGTGCTTAATATGAAGAACCATGTCTGATTGAAACTATTGGATTGAAAAATATGGAAAACCAGAGATAATATAAGGAAGATTAAGATGATTAAAATGTACCTGGGCAGAAACAGCTTGACTAACTGCATACTCTGTCTCTTTTTGAAACTGACTCCATAAAGATTTGCATTGAACAGGAGTTATCAATGTTTTCGGTGCCGGAATCTAGGTGTAAATAAATTGAACATCGATATATTTAATAACCGAATCATTTGAATAGAAACAAACACTTTTGTTAATGACTATCAAGTTGTATAGTACAAATTTTGCCACTATTGAGCAAAATATTGATTACTCGCCCCACACGGAACCCAACCCATAGGAACCACATGTGAGGAGGCATTTCAGAGCTGACTCAGTGGCTGAGGCTAAAAGAGGGGTTCAAACCCGTCACCCACATATAGTGGCGGATTCAATGTATAATTAGACGGCGAAAGGACCCCATTAAAGGATAGAAAAATGAAATTTTCTTAGGTTAGTTTTTTTTTTTTAGTTTTGGTCATTGTTCCAACCAAGTAATTTCTGGTCTGGGACCCCATCAATCAAAAAAATGTCTCGAAATCAAATAAAGAACCAAAAAAGACTAGAAATCAATTGAAAAAACCGAAAAAGTCTGGAAATCTACAAAAGAAAGACTTGGAAATCCCTTGATGTCAACCAAGAAAACTTTAAAAATCCCTTGAAATGGTGTGATTAGGCTAAAAACACATTGGACGACTTTGCAGACCTTTAATCTACCATAAAGGTGGCCCACTAGGAAAAAATCATGAATCCGCCACTGCCCACAGGATTCAAACTTGAACCCGTTGTGTATTTAAGCAAATTTGCTCCGCCCCTTTGCCAACTGAGCTAGAGAGCTACATGCCCAGGGGAAGAAGCTCTACCACTTACACTACTAATTCAATGGAAGAACAAAAAAATACAATTTACATTCACATGATTCACGCACAAAATTACATAACTTCCATGATACCTGTTCCCATTTGCTTGTGGCCAAAGGATCTGCCGAATTCGAGCTCTTAGCACCTTTACTAGGTTCTGCTAAAGCGGCGAGTAGTATATCCTCGATTTTGTCGCCATAGTCCTCCAAACGAATTGCAGCCAACACAGCGAGCAACTTTAAAGACTGAAGGTTTTATATGCATGTCAAAAGTTAACGTTAAAAGATTCTATTGTTATGAATTTATATTTCTACCAAATATTATATATTTCAATCATTCTTACAGAAACGCGAGCAGCTTTATTAATTGCACGAATATCTTCCTTTCCGGTCCAGACCCGTGGCATTTGATCGTTATCATGGTTGAATATGGTTGTAAACCTGTGTGCAGTTTATTATAGGGTTTAGTTCACGAAAGTGTATCCAACTTGTCACAAAAAGTTATTGTATGTACCGGACTTCCATTTTTACCTTTTAGCCTATCAAAGTTTGCAAAACTTACGATTTAGTGTATACAAGTGTATCCAACTTTTCACGAAAAGTTGTCCAAAATGCATTAAATGGTAAGTTTTGAAAACTTTGATACACTAAAAGGTAATTCTGGAAGTCCAATACATACAATAACTTTTCATGACAAGTTAAACCCTTTATTATATTATCACAAAGCATGCAAGTGAAATAGATTGCACTAATGCAATGATATTACGAGACTAGGGTTGGGTTCGGGTGAGAAGTGCCAGATTTGGTTATTAACCGTTGGATGAGGAAAGGACGAACATTAAGATGAGATGCATCAAGATGCAGCGGATCAGTTCCCTTTTAAGTCGCGATTCATTGGAGGGTATTTGATTAAAAGTGACCAACGGTCTAAAAGCACTTCCCACATGATCCAATGACTACGAGACTAATACCTCTCCTTCATGCGATTCAGAGCTTTAGCAGCTTCTTCTTTAGCTTTTCCTTCGACTACATCTCTTGCGAAATTCTCCAATCTTGAAAGCAGATTTTTCCTTGCATCTTCATCCATTTCGAAACCTTTAAGTGCTTTAGAAAGCTCAGAGACGGCATTTTTGGTTTCGTTATGAAGAAGTTTCCTTATTGAAGGCCAAGTATCTTCAGCAGCCCCATCTAGAAGAACTTCCACAGGTGCATATAACACCTCTTTTACTTTCGACTGCATATGAATTCAGTGTGTTAATATTTATCTCATGGAAAGGCATGAAAGAGGGGAACGAAGTTTCCTGGTGAAAAGGTGAAGTTTTTTTTTTAAGTATATAGCATCTATGAAGAAGGATCAAACGAGAATGCTAACTATTTAAAAGAATACAAAAAGCCAAATCATTGTGCATAATCACGCGTGTGAACCATATGTGAGTTTGTACATGATGTTAGTATAAAATCAAATGTGATTGGACCGTTTTCTTATTCTCTTAAATAGATATTGTTCTTGTTTGAACCCGACTAGCATCTATATACAACAAATACTTACACACACTCCTCACTTTTTGTGAGGTTAAACACTTAAACCCTTGACCTAATTAGAGGTTGGGCTCTAAAGGTAATCTGGGTACCAATGGACCAATGACCCTTTGGTCAAAAGGTGGTGAAACTTTCATGCTACCATTACCTCATATTGTGCAGTAAGATCAGCTATCTTGGCACTACGAACTTCCGCAATATGTGATTCGATATCTTGAGAAAGTTTAGCCCTTGCTTTGGATGAGTCCCAATCAGCATGCTTGACGATGGCACCTTTAGGGTATCCAAATTTGACATTAATTCTTCCCAAATTGTATAATAATAAATCAACTAACAATTGTTTGGAACATTAATTCTTCCCATTAACATTAAACAATCATAAAAAAGTGCAGTTGTGCCAATTACCAAATAGACCTAATATATCCAAAATGAGATGATCATAAATCCATTTTGAATATAAAAAAGTGCATTGCTTTTGTAAAATAGCATTGCAAACCAATTTTCTTCTAAATACACATGTTTTGGCCAATTTGGATTAAGACAAGCATTCATGAACTTGAAGATATACCTTTGCACTGTTCATCAAATAATTTTATAAATGATGATGTGCAATCATTGGAAGCTACTTGAAACCCTTGTCCTTTGCTCAAAGCATCTTCAAATGCTTTTATGAATTTTTCCAGTGTCTCAGACCTTATGTGTTTCAATGTTTCTTCGTAGGCCACGTGAACAAGCTAAACAAACAGAAGATAACAAGCAATGAGGAAAATTGGAGCTTGAATAAATTATGTTCATAAAGAGGGTCACAAAGGCATTACTAGCAACAACTTCTCTTCCAATTGTTTTCTCTTTGCATTCCTAACCCCTTCTTCAAAAAATGCAGCCTCTTCATCGTAACTGAAAACAAATTTCAAATGAAATAAATACTAGAAAATGAGGAATTTTATCACAAAATTGTTAAGACAAAAAGGCAATACTAATTGCAGTAATGTGAATATTCCCATATTGATTTGATATAAATGCAAAATGATATATTTTTTTGAACGGCAAATTACACACACGCCCAACTAACTTATTCCTAAAATCTACTCCTAAAGCTACACCACTGTCCACGACGGGACTTGAACCCCCAACCGCAAGGGAAGGGGACACCTTAACACCACTTCAAATGCCACTGGGCTACAACATATTGATTTGATATAAATGCAAAATGATATATGGGTACCAACAAAGATGTAAATTTTACAATCAACGAGCTTCACAGTGGTGGGTTCCACCCCAAAATCTAGGGTGCGTTTGGTTATGAAAAAATTTCCAGTTTTCCAAGGAAAATGAAAATTTAGAAAACGCGTTTGGTTCATGCAGTTTTCAAAAGTTTTCCAAAAAAATGAAAATTTTCTGTTTTCTAACTTCTATGTAAATTACAAAAGTGTTTTTACTAGTTTTCCAAAATTTTCTAAATGTGTTTTCTAATTTTTCTAAAATGGAAAATGAAAAATCCACTATCTCAACCAAAAGTGTTTTCCAAAATTTTCATAGAAAACTGAAAATGAAAACTCAACTTCATTTTAAAA
>CM058044.1:42274217-42324800 GCA_030169165.1 Centaurea solstitialis
TGATCCATAAGGTTTCAAAACTGTACGGAAACACAATTGGAATCAATGGTAGATCGTGTTAGTTGAAAAACGTCATTTTACCCGAGCAAACTTGCAACATCAGTTAGTCCGTTGTCGGACTGCTCAAACCGGTTGAACCAACTGAAAAAACCGGACCGGTTATGGCGATTTGTGCGGTCTGGCAGTCTGGTCAAATCACTCGGTCTGGTTAAGCTGCGGTTTGAATGTTTTTTGAGCGGTTTATACCGAACCGAACGCCAATATACACATGTATTAGTTATATTTAGTTTCCATGTATGCTCAATTTTTATGACCCAATTAAAAAAAATCGTCCATTAGTATTCACTTCTCAATTGTCCATGTTCCCTAAAACAAAAAAATTCCAAAACCCAGCAAAAATAAAAATCCAAAATTTCAATTGTCCTTTGATTTGCTCAATGTTTGTCCAAAATTCCAACTATTGTCGGAGGGCTTCTTTAACTATTTTCAACTTGCTCAATGTTTTTCTAATTTTGGAGATAGATGTTTCTTCTATAATTCAGTATTTTCAGTATAGCACTTATTTAATAATGTTATATCAATAGAATTTCGATTGGGAGACAAATGTTATGTTCCTTTTAGTTTAAAACCCATAAGGCCAGAAGCCGAGAACAGGCCCGAACCGTCAAAACTGGTCAGACCAGACCACCTTTTGTGGTCTAATTTGACCGGTTTGGTCACTTGATGCCAAACCGCTCGGTTTGGCAAATTTCCTAAAGTATCATTGCGGTTTGGTATACATAAACCAAAACCAGACGGCAAACGCCCCTAGTTAAAAAAAGCTTAATACAAGTCCCTCCGTCTCAAAATAAATGTACACAATGAAAATACTCGGTTTCAGAAATGTGTAATTATCTTTATTTAACTAAATGACAATTTTACACTCTGTTATTCTTAGTAACAGAGTGAGTAATGGATTTCTCCATCTCATAATTAAGGGTAGAATTGGAAAAAAGGTACTTACTTTTGAAAGTAGACACTTATTTTGGGACAAACTGTAATAGAAATGTGAACACTTATTTTAGGACAGAGTAGACTATAAAAAAGAAATCAGATGCAGACATGCGGTATGCAAATTCAGGTATGGTAAAGTTGCAGAAAGTAACGAGTTTTACCTGCGATTGAGAATAAAGAGGTCGTTTTCCGATGATTTGAGCAGATGCCAAGGATAAAGAAGTGATTTAGAATCAACTTCCCCTGAATTTGAAGAAGCTTTTCTACTCCAAAGTTTATCAATGATCCAGCTGAACGGACTACTTTTTGTTATATTACCATTGACTTTGGGATAGAATGTCTCCACCGTCCTGCTCTCCATATCAGCTCTCCTTATAGCATGATTCTTTCATGATATGAAACGGGAATGCGGCATAAGAGAACGTAAAAACCATAATAAGACCATTATGTGTGTGTGTATAGGACTGGGTTCTGGTGAGAAGTTGAGTTAACGTGAGAAGTGATTATCAACCGTTGGATGCACATTGGTATGAGATGCACCAGATTAATTCCCGTATGAAGCACAGTTCATGGTTGGGCTTGAGATTAAAAGTGATCAAGGGTTCAAAATTCAGATCTACTTCTCGCTTCTCACGTTAACCCAACTTCTCACACAATCTTTCGCCTATATATGTAGTGTAAAAACCATAATAAGATTTCCCAAATATATATATATAGTTGTAATTATGCATTTTAAATATATATTTTTAAGATTTCCCTAAACAACTTGGCAAGCCTAGTATAGATTGGCTCAGCAATTCGCTGAGCATGAATGAGTCAAACCCACCCATTGAGTCTATACGAGCCATAGTGTAGTTTATATATATATATATTTTTCACCCACTGATCTTGAAATGCTCGGAAGTTCTAAGTCCTAACTAAAAGTCATCTGGGTTTACTTGTTCATATGAGCCAAGCCGAGCCTCAAGCCTACACCAAGCTTTGACCCGGAATTGGCCATGATTGAGCCCAAAACTACCTATTTTTTCACAAGCTGAGCTTCGAGCCAAACAAGCTCTGCTAGCCGCGTTAACTGATAAGCCATATGCCCACATCACCAAACCACAAAGAGTGCTCCCTCAATCCCAAAAATGAGTGTCTACTTTCCAATTCTACCCTTAATTATAAGATGCAGAAATTCATTACCCCCCTCTATTATTAGAGATAAAATTGTCATTTAGTTAATTAATAGTTTAGATTATTAAGCATTTCTTATACTGTGTGGCTTTTTCATTGTGGTCATTTATTTTGGAACGGATGGAGTATCAGAAAACGTAATAATACAATAAAAGATTCCTGTGAGGCTCCTATTTTAAGCAAAGGTCCAGTATCCTTGGGGGTGCATACCTCTGAGTCAGCAAAATACAAGCAATCCTCATCCTCATGATAAAACAAAGCAGCAGGGCGCGTTATTTTGGTGGATTCAAAATCTCCATCCTCGAATCCAGGAGAAGATCCGATCTGTAAAAATGCGTATTAACAACAGATTTTTTAGCTCCCCGTGTCAAATTCACATGTGAGTTGCAAATGGAATTTCCTTACATACACAATCTAAGATCTTTCCGCTGCCATCAAACACAATTATACGGTGGTGATTTATGTCGGAAAGGAACAAGCAGTTATTAACTTCGTCAACCTCAATGCAGCCTGCAAATTGTATAACTATATTGTAAGCTAACAGTCCTCCAAACTGCTTTAATATGATCTTAGTAGCATCATTGAAAGTTCTTTTTAGGGTTTTGCTGCAATAAATACATTCACTGTCAAAATTGTCATAAAAATCAAAATTACTTGTTAATTAAAAATTTTATATAGGGTCAACTTCAAGGGTAAACCGTAAAAATACGAAGAATCGAGGAACAAGGACACTGGCAACCGTTCATATGGATGGTATGCATATGTGCATACAAGTAATCTTAACATGCATACGTGTATAAAAGCGAAAAACGACTTAAATGATGCGTATGCACATGTGCATACCGTCCAGATGAACGGTTGCAAGGGTGTTCCATTGTGTTATAATATTGTATAAAAAAGTAAACGACATTTTACCTTACCTGGGAAATAAAGAAGTAAATTCTGCAATGGGGAGCAAAGATCTGGTTCCCTAAAAGCATCAAGTGGTTTTACCCAAGTGCCTCTCAGATTATGCAACAATTCTGGTTTTTCTTTCGGCTGAACCATTAAATCCTTGATGACTGCAGGTGTTGCACCACAACAAAATAAATACATAAAATAAAAATAAAAAATTAATAAAAAAAGTGGCAAACATAATCGAACCAAATACATGTCGAGGTGCCAGCAAATATGAGAACAATGTTGGTTAATCTAGCCATACCAAAAATACGCCAGTAGCCCAATATGACTTGCAAATCTATAAGATTTCCAACTATTTCATTTATAACTAGCCACCAAAGAAATAGTGAAGTACTTGAAGAATGATCCAAATTTAAGAATGCAGAACCACTATTTGGAATAAAAAGATTCCTAGCAAAAGGGCGATGTTAAAAAGAGTGGGGCCTACCTGTCTCCAAATTTTCAAAATCCACATCCTTGTCATGCAAGAGGAAAGGACCTTCCATGCCTTTAAATACAATATAGCCCACTCTATCTGGCATCTAAAGACAACAAACATGGATGTAAATAAAAACAATTCTTGCAACTACCAATATAATCAATTAGTTATGACTATTCATCTTCGATGGAAAATAAAGTAACATGAAACAATGCGCATAACAAGGTATAGAAGACTTATGATCAAGTGTTGGCCATACTAAAATAAAAAGAGAATTAAACTACTAAATTCACCAACACTAAAAACCCATCAGACAATATAAACATTACCTCAGAAAGAGACTTGTTTGACAATAAGATAGGAAATGTAATATATTCACGCATGATTATCTTCGCTAAGCAAGAACGAACGGCATCACTGCTAACAGCTTTGCAGAGCTGAAATCCCATAACATTGAGCGAAGGATACCTTCAGTGGTGAATACATAGGCACATAACTATCAACGAGTTCAAATTCAACATAACTGAACAAAGAAGATAACGATAACTTTATGAACTATCTTTTACCTTTGCTGAAGTGATTTTATGTTTTCAAATATAAATGTATTGTGCGTGCCTGATCCAAGGAAGTCCTCAGAGAATGCACCAGCAACAACTAGGAAAACGCCATCTCTACCGTTTAAGTCCTTGGTGGCAGTGCTTCTATTCAACCAACAATGAGAGGGGCCTATATATTTATGCCAAACAACTTAGCAACCGGCAATTGATGGTAATAAGGTATTCATGTTCCCTAATGACATCATGTAAATTATATATAGAGAGATTTTTTTATTTCTTTTTTTTTTTTTTTTTTTTTTTTGGGGGGGGGGGGGGGGGGGGGGGTCCGGGGGGAACCCAAAAAACGAAAAAGTGAGGAACACTCTGGTATCCCTTCATCTAGACGGTATGCACATGTGGATACTAGTGACGAAGTTGTTTTTTTGGTTGTTATGCATGTGTGCATGTTACAAATAACTTGTATGCACGTGTGCATATCGTCCAGATGGACAGTTACCAGCGTGTTCCTCAGTTTTTCATTTTTTTGTGGTTTTCCCCTGAACCTAACCCTATATATACACACACACACACACAGTCACACACGTATAACTAGTCAATTAAAGTTACATAAATGTAGAAACTCACATGCGATGTTCAGAGGAAAATATACACAAGGTACTAGAAAAAGTTTCTTTTGACGTTTTACCCTACTTATAGCTTCATGTTTCAAACCACTTAATAGTTCTCCTAGGTATTTAATCTCCATATATCCCGCAAAATAGAAAGAAGTATGTGCCATAATGCAATAACTGAAGGCAATATCAACTGTCGAATCATACTAGAGGAAGTATATATTTATTAAATCTAGGGTTGTATTTGGATATTCAACTAGTTATAGGATCTCAAACAAATAGCAATGCATGAAATAATTGTCACGAAAGACCATCAGCCACACAATCCCTTGCACATGCATAATCAGTCTGAAAAATGAATGGGATATTATACCTTCAAGCTCATTAAGACTAGATCTGATGAAGGTCGACAACAAATCGACCTCAGAAAGAAACGGTTTACATGATTCTGGTACAGTTGAATACCTGAAAGAAACTGTCATTGGTAAATTAGGGCAGCAGAGCAACTCCATACTAGCGAAACTAAATGCCACATCGTGCACATTTACAAGGTAGAACCCAAATAAAGCATATAAGCACAGATTGAAGCACAACCCTTCAATGGGAAGAAAATAGATTTACCTATGAGTATGTTGTCTGTATATTAAAACACCATTATTGACTTTTCGGCATGAATATAGGGCAACAGAGTTGAAGATCCATCTGGATGTTTGATAGTTTCTTAATATCTGATAACATCTACCTGAAAATCATTAAAGATAAAGTGTTTAGAAACTCAACAAAATCAATGGCATAGAATACCTTCCCTCACATTTTTGGCAAGCTCAATAGGAAATAATTAAAGCTTCAATTGAGTTCATCGGTGTTCAATGGTTTATTACAATAGGATTTTGAAAAGTTATTTTGACATGTTATCAACTAGTCTTCCGCCAACTACTTTTGACCCAACTTATTTGTTTGGTGTATCTTAATGTCTATAGAAAATGGACGCTCAATTTTTCATATGTCCTGTTTTCCCCATCTCATTGGAATTTAGTAGATTGAAAACTGCCATCTTACAGTGTACAAATGACCAAGGCAGGTCAGTTTGGAAATGACGAAATGTTTACAATTGATATAAAACAGCCCTCTTAGCATGATTATACATCTAGTCCTCTGTTGATGTCATTTCAAGGTCCAGCATATCCAAGATTGTCACGATTTCTTGATACTGGAAGTGGCTCTTTTCTTCCATACGAAATGCATGAAGCTTCCCATTTACTTCCACAACACTATTACCAGGAACTTTCTTTGTCCCGCTCCTTTTCATTGCATTTCTCACTTCAGCTACTTCATCCCACTTCCTTGCTTTGGCGTAAAAATTCGATATCAAAGCATAAATCCCTGTGTTAGCATCAGGGTTCAACTCCAAGATTTTCTTGGTCACCATTTCTCCGATCAAAAACTTACCATGGTTATGACATCCTGAAAGAAGGGCAACCCAAAAGGCAAGCCCTGGTTCAGTTTTCATCGAACCAATCAAATTGTAAGCCTCCTCTACATGTCCACCACGAGCCAAAAGATCAGCCATGCAAGCATAATGCTTATTGGTTGGCTCAATGTTGTATTCCTGAACCATGAGCTTAAACCATACCCTACCTTGTTCTACTAAACCAGCATGGCTTAATGCTGACAACAGAGAAGCAAAAGTCGTAAGGTCTGGTTTTGAGTTTGATTCTAACATCTTCTGGAACACCAAAAGTGCTTCATTTCCATGCCCATGATTCCCATAGCTAGCAATCACTGTGTTCCACAAGACTATATCTTTAACAGGGATTTTATCAAACAGCTTACGTGCATAAGAAAGGGACCCACATTTTGAGTACGCATCAATCAATGTGGTGCCTAGAACTTGATTAAAGACTAGCATTTTTATCACATATCCATGTAGTGATCTAGCAAGTTTCAGAGACCCAATTTGCGAACAAGCCAAGAGTGCACCAACGATGGATGCTACATCTGGTTTGAATCCTAAGCTCTGCATCTCTACTAATAAATCAAATGCGTTACCAGCACATCCATTCTGAGCACAACCAGAAATCAAGGCACTCCAAGCAACTACGTTCTTGTAGTACATTGATCTGAATACTCGAAAAGCAAGCTCCAAGTTTCCATTTTTGGCATGCATGTCTACTAGACTGGTTTGAACTACTACATCCATGGGAAGAAGATGTCTTCTAATCAAATACCCATGAACAGAAAGACTTATTCTTGTGTCGTTAACATTGGCACAAGCCTGTATCAAACCCAAAATCGCAATTCTATCTCCTTCCATGCCTTCCCTTTGCATCAGGCGGTATACATCTATGGCTTCACCACCTCTCCCACTCTGAGCAAATCCCGTTATCATCGTGGTCCACAAAACGACATCTCTCCTCGGCATTTTCTCAAACACTCTCATTGCTTCATTCATTTTCCCACACTTTGCGTACAAATTCAACAGCGAAGAAGCTACAAACACATCATCTTCATACCCACACTCGATCGCCTGCTTCCGAATCTCTTTGCCCATTTCCAAGTCCATCATGCTCGTGCAGGCCTTAAGCGCCACCGTAAAAGTGGAGCTGTCCGGTCTAACTCCTTCCAAATTCAACTCCCGATAAAGGTTAATTACCTCACGAGGACTATCATTCCGAGAGTAAGCCGTTATCATCGCGTTCCAAGCATCCACACCTCTCTTAGGCATTTTATCGAACACCTTGTGAGCATATTCAATTTCCCCATTTCTAGAATACGAAGCTATGAGTTGGGTATTGCAACTGCCACTATCAATGTACCCAGAAACTATCAGCAAGGCATGAATCCTTCCTACGGATGGGGCATCTTTACAACCACGGAAAAACGACGTAACGGCCTTTCGTGAAAACATACATATATTCTTCAAATCGAGATTTCTGAAGTATTTGATTACAGGTGAAAATAAGTATTCAAACCCTAATAGTAGTAAACCTGCTGAAATTTCATCGCACTCGTTTTGATTCCATACTTTTATGAGTTTATCCTTCCAATTTGAAATCTATTAAATGTGATTTTTTAACAAGATTGAGATGTGAGAATATATTACCTGCTGCTCGAATCACCACCATAGTTGCATTCGTGTTACTGCGTGCAAAATTCTTGTTTTCCGCAAATTGAAAGCAAAGGTTTAATTCTATAGAATTTGATTGATTACAGAATCGAAGCGAGTTCGAAATTTGCAATCAAATAGCAAAGATGCTTATGGCTGCTGCATAAATGGTGTAAATTGTAAACCTCAAATCCCCCTAAAACCCAAGAGAGTCAAAAAGTAAAAGTGCCTAGGCCTTTTTTACCAGTACTAAGTCGTTTTCGTTTGTCACCTCAGCACCACATCAGCTTTACCTGTACTATTTATACAACATATTTTATTTAAATACTAAAATATTATCTTTATATATATATAGATTGTATATGTATATATGTGTGTTTGATCTTTATATATATAGATTGTATGTGTATATATGTGTGTGTTTGGAATTTTTTTTGAACGGTACGTGGGTACCGATTGAGTAGCTACCATTCATCCACTGCAGTGTTACTATCGGTACCGGTTCGGTACCGGTTGCCTGCAGCCTCCCAATGCGGATGGTCTTATTGGCTTAGGGGAAGAAGTTTAAAAAATATTGTTTGAGAATGGTTTGTGACAATTTCCTCCAAATAAAAACACTATGGCTAATTAAAAAGTGTTTTTATGTTTTGTCAAAAAGTCATTTGAAAAGTGTTTTGGTATTTTGACAAATTAGCTAATTAAAAAGGCATCTTCGAATTTAATAATAAATATTAACAAAAGTATAATTGGAAAAGCCTACAAAAAGCTTTCAAAAAGTTAACTTATAATATATGTTTAGATGGACTAGCTTATAAGCTAGCTTATTTTTACCAAACACAGCCTTTGGGTTTATCCAAACAAGGTTTTTGACTTATTGGCTTTTTGATAAACCAATAAGTCAATAACCACTTTTGAAAAGCAGTCCCAAATACCCTCAAAACCCTCGAACATAAAAATGATAACATTTTCAAAGCCACCCCATGGGATAAAAATCACCTATCCTATATTTATGTCCCAATCATGTTCACCAATAAAATGAAAACACATTATCGATAGAATATGGAGTTGAATAATATAAATTTAAAATATATAAAAATCTAATGTGTCATCATCATATTGGTTGGATAAAAATGAAACACGTAAATTTGAAATAAATGATTTTTATCCCCCACTTCATGATGTTTGGGATTATTTTCAATTTTTTTTCCTTAAAAAGGTAGGATTTCTTATTTAAAACAACAAAAAATGGTTTATTAACTTATGTAGTTAACATGATCTTTTAGGGATAATTTCATGTATGTCCTTAATAAGACTCAAAATATCATATTTGCCCAACTTAAGTTGCAAATATCATGTATACCCTTATTAACTTATCAAAATATCAAATTTACCCAAATGGCTATTTTAATTAATTTTTAATCATTTTTAATTATAAAAAACATTCAAATGACTATTATACCCCCCTCTAATAAGACTTAAAATATCATATTTGCCCAACTTACATTACAAATATCATATATACCCTTAATAACCTATCAAAATATCATATTTACCCAAATGATTATTTTAATCAATTTTAATATTAAAAACACTAAATTTAATTTTAAATTTAAACACTTTGCTTATTCGTTTATTTTATCATCCATTCAAATCTTTTTTATCATCATTTTTAAACACTTTGCTTATTCATATTTACCCAACCTTTTTTTATCATCAAATTCACCTAGCGGCTGTAGAAAAATGACATTATCCAAATGCTTATTCTTTTTTTTTTTATATCATCAAATTCACTTGGTGGCCGTAGAAAAATGTCATTATCCAAATGCTTATTCTTTTTTTATATCATCAAATTCAAACATCTTTCTTTTAATTGCCAAAACTTTTTTTTATATCATCATCAAATTTCCCAAATGCCATTCTGAGTTTCCATGATGGAAAAGAAGATGATGTTCTTATAATGTTAATATATTTTATTGAATAATTCTTTTACCATGTTGTAGTGGGTTTTTGTTGGTATTGATTTTGTTTTTAAACCACTATTTGTAGCCTATGTTTTTTGTTTGAGGTTTTATTATATCCATGGTTTAATGGTTAATAAAAAGGTTTGGCAATTAAAAAAAGAGATTTGAATTTGATGATATAAAAAAAAAAAGAATAAGTATTTGGGTAATGGCATTTTTCTACAGCCGCTTAGTGAATTTGGTGATAAAAAAAAAGATTGGGTAAATACGAATAAGCAAAGTATTTAAAAACGATGATAAAAAAGGTTTGAATGGATGATAAAATAAACGAATAAGCAAAGTGTTTAAAATTAAAACTAAATTTAGTGTTTTTAATATTAAAATTGATTAAAATAATCATTTGGGTAAATATGATATTTTGATAGGTTATTAAGGGTATATATGATATTTGAAATTTAAGTTGGGCAAATATGATATTTTAAGTCCTATTAAAGGGGGGGGGTATAATAGTCATTTGAATGTTTTTTTTAATTAAAAATGATTAAAAATCAATTAAAATAGTCATTTGGGTAAATTTGATATTTTGATAAGTTAATAAGGGTATACATGATATTTGCAACTTAAGTTGGGCAAATATGATATTTTGAGTCTTATTAAGGGCATACATGAAATTATCCCATCTTTTTATATATAACTAGTTGGTTCGCTCGGGCTTCGCACCGGGTTCACGAACAATAGCTACCGACACTTTAACATATTTCAGTCAATATACTATATATGACTAAAACGTAAAATGAAATATAGAAAACTAAAAGATATAAAGTAAATAAATATTATAATTTTAGGGGCCTAATATGTAAGTTTAAAGGTAGGTATATGATTCGGGTCGATTGGAGAGTATATATATTGTATATAATAAAATAAATACATGAAAAAAATATTTAATATTAGGCTCATTTCGATCTTATCGACGATACGATTATAATGGCGTAGTTTGTTAACATTAAAACGTATTTTTTAACATATTTTAGATCGTATCGACGATGCGATTATAATGAAGTAATTTGTTAAAATTAAAACGTATTTTTTTAACATATTCCAACCAATATACTGTTGGGAACCGTAGGCACTAACGGTGCGCAGCGGATAACAAAAACGATTCCCAATAACGGACCCAACTTAAACCTTATCAGATACAATCAAAGCGGGGTTTGATGGTTTATCTTTATGCGATTAGTTTTCCGGAAGGCAAGCAGGGGGTACACCGCTACTGACACCACGTGAGAGGGTTGCTAGACCACCGTGATTGATCGGAAAAACCGATCGTTGTGTGAGAGAGAGAGAGAAGTCGACGGCTTCAGAGAGAGAGAGAGCGAGAGGTTTTTGTAGGATTAATCAACTGATTATCAAACCCTTTAACCTTTTATTTATAGGTTTAGATAAGGCAGTGATTTAATCTAATTAAAATTCCTTTTATAATTATCCTTTTAACTAATTCCTTAATTAATTAATTAATTTACTGATTGATTAAAACTAATAAATAATTATTAACTTATAATTATTTATTTCCCTCTTCTCATTTATCTCTTTCACACAAATTCTCAATTAGGCGTGCAGCGGTGTGACCTACTAGTGTCTTATAACGTTGGACAAGGTAACCCTGTTAATGTCTCGCACACAATCCTAACATATACGATATATGAGTAAAACGTAAAAATGAAATATAGAAAAGTAAATGTATAAAGTGAATAAATATTATAACTTTAGGGGACTAATATGTGAACTTGAAAATGGGTATAATAGTCAGGTCGGTTAGAGCTTATATATAGTATATAATAAAATAGATACATCAAAAAATATTCAATATTAGACTTATTTCGATCGTATCGACGATACAAACATAATGGCGTAATTTGTTAAAATTAAAACGTATTTTTAACGTCTTTTTGCCAATACCCAATATATGACTAAAACGTAAAATGAAATATTGAAAAGTAAAAGATGTAAAGTGAATAAATTTTATAAGTTCTAAGTTTAGGGGGCTAATATATAAATTCGAAAATGAATATAAGATTTGGGTTGGTTCCAAGTTGGAACGTATATATAGCATATAATAAAATAAGTACGTCAAAAAATATTCAATATTAGGCTCATTTCGGTCGTATCGACGATACGAATTTAATGGCGTAATTTGTTAAAATTAAAATGTATTTTTTAACGTCCTTTTGTTAATATACGATATATGACTAAAACGTAAAATAAAATATTGAAAAGTTAAAGGTATAAAGTGAATAAGTCTAATAGATTCAGGGGCCAAATATGTAAATTGGAGATGGGTATGGGGTTGAAGGCGCGCGGGTCATGCGTGGGTGAAGACCGGGTCATCCAATGGGTTTGGGTAAAAAAATGAGAGTGGAAATGATGGGTTTGGGTCATGGGTCGGGTCAGGTTGCGGGTCGGGCATTGTTGGGTCGGGGCGCCTGCTATTTGTATGTATTATATAATAGTGTTTTGACTGGTTTATGATCGCTTAATAAACTAATAGGAACTGTTTGATGGATGCATAATGTTTTGGTGCTAGATGAGTTTAATATATAACTCTTTGGTAGTTTTCAAAAGGTTCATATAGGCTTTGCCTAGACTACATTATTGGCAATTTAGAGCAGAAATTGAAAATTCTGTCGTCTGAGACTACGTCTGGCCACAAGATGCACACGAGGGAATTTGAACCTGGGGTGAATGGAATATCATCCTGTAAAAATCATATAAACTCATATATTGAAACTAAATCTCTCATACAAATATTTCATCTCAAAGAAGAAGACAAACCCTAATCTGATTTCTAAACTTAAAATGAGATGAAAACGAAAACTGAAAACTAATTACAATACAACTGAAAGTCAACATTTATACTTCTAAAAACAAGTTTCCAATTAATTCCTCCAACTATAAGAAATAGTCATTCAGTTACCCTTCAAAAAACCTTTACACTGTAAGTATAGTCCCTGAGACCCTTGCAGTTCCATCAGCTTGCCACAACAACCTCTTTAACCTGTTAAAACAATAACAAAGACATAAAAAGAAACTCAAGATTGCATTATAGACCAATATCTTTCAACACCTGCCCTCAATCGAGTTTTTTTTCAGAAATATTGTGAATTTGAGAAAAATTAGCAAAATTAGGGTTATTTTTTTTTGTCTTTCAAAAGTAGAGTGATCGGAGATTGAATCTCCGAACACTTTCAACCAGCACGCTACCTATCATTCTCAAGGAATGTTTACAACTAAAGTGTCCGGGAATTGAGACTCCAACCAGTTTGGAAAAAAAAAAATAAAAGAGAGAAATTTTGGGAATAAAAAAGAGAGAAAAGAATCTCTTACACATTGGCATAAAAAAAATTTACATTATACAATTTGTGAAGTTTCATACGTTAGGTATTGGTCTTATGTGGTCTTACGAAAACAACTTGGTCTCACCTAATCCTAAATCTATATATATATATATAGTCTCTTTATTTTACAAACTGACTATTTTGTGTGAACCGTGTTAACATATCACAACCGTTAAATTATTTTAATCAAATGCCATGATTAGATACCTATATTTATGAGTGTGTTAACATGGTTCACCTCTCTTTTTTATGCCAATGTGTAAGAGATTTTTTTCTCTCTTTTTTATTCCCAAAATTTATTTCTCTCCTTTTTTGTTTCAAACTGGTTGGAGTCTCAATTCCCGGACACTTTAGTTGTAACAATTCCTTGAGAATGACAGGTGGCGTGCTGGTTGAAAGTGTTCGGAGATTCAATCTCCGATCACTCTACTTTTGAAAGACAAAAAAAAATAATCCTACTTTGGCTAATTTTTCTCAAATCCACAATATTTCTGAAAAAAAACTCCCCTCAATCTTGACTCTTGGATAGACCAACTAATTTTAACATTGAACAAAGACAATTATGTTGAATAATCTCCAGAACGTTAATGAAAAAAGCAGAAGCTACGTAAAAAAAAAAACTTAAAAAACCTTTAACAATTCTGAACTAACCTGTAACAGAGCACAAAGTAGAGAAACACTTACCCAAGTTAAAATCAACAAAAACATATAAGCAGAAACTTTCTAATCTGGTGAAACTAACACCTTGACTATTTTAAAAGAGACTGTCTTGAAGAAATAATGAATAAACCGACTAAGACAATCAACAATGAATGCAGTATCTGGAGTATCTGAACAAGAAGCTAATAGATGAATTAATCCACTAATTTGCATGAAGTTTCCAGCGAAATCAACTAAAAATAAATCTTCTGAACTAGAACCAGTTATCACAATTTTAGTTACAAATAAGAACAACAAACAGATCCAACTACTTTAGTAAAGAAAAAAAAACAATTATTTGAATAAACTCACTATCAGTTAAACGGAATGAAAGCTTTGCATAATTCTGACAAGAAGCATGTTCTAAACAAATGAAAAAAAAAATTAACCATCATACGACTATTAGTACCTCCAAAAGTATAATAACCTACAGGCAAAAACGTGAACACCTTTTCAAAACAATTCAAAAATCAACAAAAAACAATTATGGTCAAGTATCTGACACAAACTCCCATTATATTGGACAATTAAAGAAACAATACACCTTACAGTAAACAGTTTCACAATAGGATAGAAAAAATCTTCATAATTAAAACCCTCTCTTTGACAATACCATTTTTTAACAAAACATGTCTTATACCTTTGACAATACCCTCTCTTATACTTTTCTCTAACTTATAGATCCACTTACAAGCCATAGAATTTCTACTATGAGGTGAGTCTGCCACTATCCAGGTTTCATTCCTATTATTCATTACAATTAACCAATTACCATCACTACAAGCACCTTGAAAAAAATGTACACTCAAATGATTTGTAAGGATTAGAAATAACCCAAAACTTTTGAAAATTGAGATACGAATAATTCATCAACCTTTCTAAACCAGAATAATTCATCAAGTCTTTCTAAACCAGAATAATTCATCAACCTTTCTAAACCATATTTAGTTTTATCTTCAACAAACAATGATGTAGAAGATAAATCATGGTTACCCTTAGAATTGAGACCCATATTTTGAGTATCATTATTATCTCTAGTATCATGCTGTCTACCGGCAGCTACTTCAAAGCTACTCAGAGGCTGCCAACAAACAATTCGATTAACTTCATGAGATAACTCATGATTAAAATTACTAGAGATACCTAGAATTTGCCTATTGGTAACTCTAGTTGGGCTACCAGGAAGAATACGAGTACTAAGATCAACAATAGAATGATCAGACTCCTTATTGTTAAAAGGGTCTCGATCTTCAACATCAGGTGGAGAAGTAAACAAATCAATAGAAGTACTAGAAAAAAGTATCAAAGAAATTCAAGGTAGTGATATCATTGATATTGGACTTATCTACATTGTTCTCACTCATTTTAAAAGGAAACACGTTTTCATAAAATTTAACGTCACGAGAAACAATGATTCTCTTTGAATCCAGACTATATAGTTTGTATCCCTTTTGAGAATTTTCATATCCCAATAATATGCATTTTCAGATCTGAAATTCAACTTATCCGTGACACTAGCTTTAACAACAAAACACAAGCAACCGAAGTTTCTAAAATGGGTGGGAACAGGTCGAAAGCCAAAGACAAGCTCATAAAGACAATTACCGCTCAATATTGAGGAAGGTGTCCTATTTATAAGATAAGTGGCGGTACGAATACACTCACTCCACATGTTCAATGGAATGTTTCCCTAAAACATAAGAGTTCTGGCTACATTAATGAAGAGGGTATGACTATGTTCAACAACCCCATTATGTTGGGTTATATGAACACAAGTTTGATGAAAGATCCATTTTAGCAAGTAAATCCAGACAACACGAGTATAATCATCTACAATAGTAAGAAAACATTTGTAACCTTCTGATGCGGTAATTATCATATATAAAAAGCGTCACAAGTTTTAACCTCTAATGCCTAGCCACCATCTTACCACATATACAGGCAAGCGTACTTGATCGTGAGTAATATAGTGTAGGAAAGTCCATGTATCATATCTACCACTAGGAACGGTCAAGTTATCGTAGACTAAAGTCTGAATTGGTTTAATTAATCTAAAAGGGGGGTTTTGTATGAAAAAGGTTTAAATACTTAAAAAGACAATTAACTAATTTAAAACTAAGAAAGCAATTGAAATAATGATTTAAGTTTATAATAAGGAAAAACAGCAGTACTTATCATGATAAAGTGAATCCCCAATATGGATGATATGAATAGGTCGAAGGTTTGGTTGTTTTGACTATTGTAGGAATTTAAGTCTGAGACACCCTAACATGTGCAATTTATGGCGAGAAACTAGGATACGGTCCTCCTAATTCCAATCCTAAATCGTTTGGTCCACAATCTAGAATCGGTAAACCCTTCCTAATCAATATTGTAATGGCTCTTTTACTATCGGTCACTATTGGTCAAAGTAGCCCCTTAACACAACCTTTTGGTCCAGGTCAAGCTAAGGTAGGTTGATTATCCTTTCGGAGTCTATCTGCTTTGGTCTAACAAATACACCCAACCAAGTGAATTCAAATTGCCACAACAACATTAATCAGAAAAGAACCATAAAAGACATTCAATTAATCAAAACAAACCAGTAAACATTAATTGCAAAGTATCATCCATAAAGGTTCATCTATCATGACAAGCACTACTAATAAACTACTCACTCATAATGAAAACAAGAACATAAACAAAAGTAGACATCGACATGATACCGACAATACAACAATAGATGATCGGAGATCGACTTCCGCAGCGTATCGGCACCTTTCGTACTCTCACTCTCGTTCCTCTGTACTTCCCTCGTGTATCGGACATGTTTAGAACTGAAGGAGGAGGCTAATATTTAAAGGAAAACGACCAGGCTCCATCTGGCGATCGCCAGGCTGCCAACTTGGCGACGCCAAACACTTAAATCAACCCTAATCTTCAATTCTGTCGCACTTGGCGGCGCCAGAATGAGGACTTCGCGATCGCCAAGTAGCTACTGTGTTGACTTTGTGCATTTTTCACGTTTTCTCGCCTTTTTTCGTACTTTTCCGTTCCACGGCCTCCAAATCCTTCACAAACAATAATAAACTCTTTTAGTGCGTGAAATGATCATAAACGGGTGAGAAATGGGGTAAAGTCATACGATTACGCGCAACCAAAACATGTATAATTTTGGTGTTATCAAAATCCCCACACTTAAGCTTTGATTGTCCTCAATCAAAAGACTGAAAGATAAGAAAGATAACTCCAAAATTATCTCCACCCAAGATCATCAAAGAAAACAAAGTATACTCACACAATTGAACGCACAAACAAGACTCATCAAGCAATTGGATACCAAGACCAACCTTTTACCCTCACATAATATGCATAACAATATAAAGTGTATCTCTCGGGGGTAAAAGTGTATATGTAAGTGATCACACCAATACTCGACTAATTCCCGCACGCATAAGCTTGTCACCAAATCTAATCTCCACCACTGAGAAGTTGTCAACCGTCAAGAGGACTTTAGGGTTGTAATGTTAGGCTAAGGGTTAAGGGTAGGATAAAGGATATATAAGTGACTAAGGGTTTTGCAACAAAAACTTGAAAACTCAATCAGTAATGATCCAAACAGTGAAGCAATCTGACTTTCAAACAATGAGACTTTTGGGATGAGTATTCTCTCTTTTCTTTTAGAATTGGCCTAAGTCTATGGCTTATTTGGGGCACAAATTCTTTTTCATTCTTTTCAGCTCTCATTCTTTTCTTTTTGTATTCTCGACTCTTTTGATATTTCTTTTCTTTTCTGAGTCTCAAATATTTTCTTTTTCTCTCCTTTTTTTTTCCAGAGCAGCAACTATGTTGCTTTTGGGCTCTTTTTAAATCTCAATCCCATAAAAACTGTCAGATACGAAAAACTGGATCAAAACATCTCAAGATTCAAATTTAAGTCACGGCCAAGAGATAGATAAACAATTAGGCTCAAGGATAAAGTGTATAGTGGGTAAAGAAATGAAAAGGTTAAGGCTCAAAATGGTTTCAAGGGATAAAGTGTTAAAAGGTGAACACTTTTCAATTATAGGCTAGGCAAATCAAATAACCTTATGATGAGGTTATCTGACGAAGGCTAAAAGGGTTAGAAACGAAGGCCTCTATCAGTGCAATGGTGATAAATACTTCTCTTATGTGGTCTCGACAAGCATTCAAATGACAAGTTCTACCTTGGGTCAAAGTCGGTATTCCTCACAAAATAAACAGATATAACAATTAAGGCTCAATCTCTCAACGGAATTGGGTGAGGCACTCATGGTAATCAGTATTCCAAGGCATCCTTTTACTCAACTAATCCTATTCAGTGTTCTCCTATGCAAGCAACTCAGTCTCAAAAACAATCTCAGATTTCGAAAAAAAAAATTGGGGTCAAATCTCAAAGCTTTCAAAAGTTTGAAAAACGACAATCCATAAGCAAAAAATGAACCCATTTAAACAGATAAGTCTACATAACCCCCTCCCCACACTTAAAATTTGCAGTGTCCTCAATGCAACAATTAACACAATTAAGGAGTAATTGGGAAAAAGAGAAACTTCCTGGGTTATGTGACGAAATCTGTTCTGATCTGAGAGTGGTGCATAAAAATCGTGCTCGATCATAAATCGCCATATCTACCAACAAAAAGAAAAAGAAAAGTAAAAACGAACAAATGAAAATAAACCAAATCAAACTACTTAAAATCCTAAGCAATCCAAACAAAATAAAAATTGTTCAAACAACCATATCGAATAATGGAGATAAAAGAGAGAGATCAATAAGAGCCACGAGGTTGGTTTTGCCAATCCTCGTAAGTCGGGTAACCGGGCGGAGCATCCTCGGAGTATGGCCAATATGGAGATGGAGCATAGGCGGTATTCGGTTGAATACCGAAGTGGGAGGCCATCTGGTTCATCACTCCACTTTGCCAGTTGGCTTGGTGAAGAGCCTCCACGGTGTTGTACTCCATATGCTACTGATGTCGGCCATGAGAAAGTGACATCTCCGAGAGTTGGTTACTCAAGTCTTGGTAACCCGAATACGCCGTCCAATCCGCCGTTTGTTGACCCACATTCGCCCCACTCGTTCCACTTGTTCCGCCAATCTCGTGCGTGCTCCTCGGTGCTTGACTCGGTTGACTTCTCGGCTGACTCCTATAAGCTTGAGGATTACGGATCCATGCATTATAATCCCTTCCGGTCATATGAACAACCCTTGCTACACCCATGCCACGGAGTTGGTCCATGTCAATCAACCCCATCTCCCCGAGGTTCGTCATCGAAGCGATCGCGGCGTCGGTTAGGATACCGAAATGCTTGGCCAAGAGCGTCACATACTGGCCACCAACGATGCGACTACCCTCTCGATAACCACTCGCCTTAGCGAGTTGAGCGGCGATGAGATACGGAGCATTCAGATATTTATCATCCGTAGAGAGTTGCTCAAGAAACCACAAATCCTGCACGGTAACTTTCTCCTCACTCGAAGAACGAGCGTTCACCGCTTGAATGAGCATGCGATGAAGAAGTCTATCCGATGAAGTAAGAAAACCTTTCACCTTGAGGTTGCCATGATAATCACCATCACCTAAGATCGCCCAAGCCAAACGCGGATCAAAATCATCGGGTCTCTTCGCGATCGCCCACATGTACTCCTCGAATCCGGGAGCGTCAACATCCAATTGGGTATATATCCCCAAGGCAAGAGCAAAATCGACCAAAGAAAGAGATCTCCAAACGCCACCAAGTCGGAATGTCATGCACGTTTGATGAAATTCCCCAAGAGCCTTAATAGCCTCGAAATGAAACGTGGCCACAAACTCCACGATAAGCTCTCGGTAGAGGGTCTCGGCGATATCGAAAACTCGCTCCCATGCATGGCATATGTAGCACTCATTGCCATCCTCATCGTAAGCGTGCTTTTCAAGAATTGCTTTGATGTCGTTCTCGACACCCATCGATCTAAGAAGATCCCAATCGACTCTTTTTGGCATGAGAATTTGGCGGGGGAGAAGTCGGTTAACGATGTCCCGATACTCCTCCTTCTTTCGAGCATTCAACGTCGGGTCGTTCGTAAATGAGGTGAAAACATGACTTCCATCCGGTGCATGGAAGTTAGCTACGGCGGTCGTAGACGAGCGGGTTCTTTGTCTCTACAAAATCCAATATACCATTGTCTTAGAAAGTTTCAATCTATAAACGCAAGACAAGGTTTATTCACATTCGAAATTCCAACGAGACAAAACCTATACTACTAACAAGTTCAAGCATCACATATATATACATGACAAAACAAGAACAATGGGGATGTGAAACATCCCCACACTTAAACTTTTAGTTCAATCCACAATTTCAAACCAATCTAGCTAGCAAGAAAGAATGGGGGATTTTGGTTTTCTCAAAATCCCCACACTTATCATTTAACCACAATCACTAGATTCAACAATCAAATAGCATGCTAGAAACAAGATTTCAATCGCAATATAGGGCATGCATTCATATATAAGCTCTAAACAATCAATGGTGTATCAAGAATAATGCTAATTCCATTCAAGCAACCAAACACCATTGATACCCAAAACAAGATCTCCAATTACCAAATCGAGCAATCCTTACGAAATTAAAGTTAGGAAACGTACCTTGTTCATGTTGAAAGATGAAATTGAAGCTCAAGAAGGCTGAACTTCGCAAGAACATGAGAGGGTTTGGCGGCGCCTAAGAGGAATTAGGTTTGTGTGTTTGTGAAAAGTGGGAAAAAGAAGGTTTAAAAACCGTCTGTCCCGACTTCGCGTCGCGAAACCCATGGTTTCGCGTCGCCAAACAGGTTAATTTCAGAAAACCCTAATTTTTTAAAAGTTTAGCGTCGCCAAACGGCCTTCTTCGCGCCGCGAGGGTTGAAAATTTTTACCTGATCCGTGGCCTACTCACTTGGCGTCGCCAAATTTGGAATCTGGCGATCGCCAAATGCCTACTGTTTCCAACATTTGAAAATTTGCATCGCATTCCGATTTCGCTCGAATCTGGTTTCTATCTCCTCCGTACGGTTACCTAAGCAATATCAAATGAAAACATTAATAAAAACACACACAAAAATCATTAAAAACGAAAGAAAATCAAAAAGCTCGGGTTGCCTCCCGAGAAGCGCTTCATTTTTGGACGGGTCTAGAGCTCGACCCCACTTTCGGCTCATTTCTTGGCACGTCGGGATGACGAGCCTCTCTTCTTCCTATGATCTTTCTTGGAGGTTCCCGGTTCCTTGGTTGATTGCTCCTTTTTGTGCATCGGGTTTGAATAGTCCTCCGTTTTCTTTCCAAGCTCATGCGGGAGTAGCGGACGGTTCATGCTTTTGGTGTAGGTCAGAGAAGGATCGTCATAAGGTTCATCGAGGTGTCTAACCGGCTCTCCGTTAGGATCAAAGTAAATCCGATTGTCTCCATAGCCTAAGCTTGTGACTTGATTGCGCATATCGGTATTTACTTGAGCGGTGTGCAAGAAAGATCTCCTGAGGATTATCGGGATCTCCGTGTTCTGTGGAAGGTTAGCTATGACGAAGTCCGTATAGTACACAAATTTGCCAATACGAATCGGGACTCCTTCCGCTATTCCTAACGGTGTTGTCATGTAACCGTTCACTCCCCGGTATTGATAGTTCGTTGGCACGATCCTCTTGACTCCCATTTTCCTGCAATAGCCAACAGACATCATATTAAGAGCGGCACCTGAATCAACCAAAGCAAGACCACTAAATTTATGACAAGAAATAGGTAAGTTGTAACTCCCTGGATCATGCTTGATTGGTGCGATGTAGATGAGATCATCCTCCGGTGCTTTCTCCTTTTCTTTCTCCTTCTCTTTCTCCTTGCCTTTATCTTCTTTCTTCGGGATCACGAACTCCGCGTATCCGCCTTGCTTTCCATCTTCCTCATCTTCATCATCACTCGAAGCTTCGGGAACCTTGAGTCTTAGGTGTTCGAAAGACACGGTGAACCCCTCTGAATCATAATCCGTGGCATAATCGGGCTCACTTTCACTCTTGGTTTCCACGTACTTCTTCGTGTAGATGTCCGTCCATTTCTTCTTTGACGGCTCTCCAGTTATCATGAGCATTGGCTTCACATTCTCCACATTCGGGTTGACTTGTGTTTGCGTTGGCAATTCTCCTTGCGTCGTTTAGCTTCTTTTGCGCATCCATGAATTGGACAAATCCGATCTTCGATAGAAACACGTGGCTCTCCATCCGATCTTTGGTTCTGTTGAGTTGGTGCAAAGAAACCGGGAGGTCTAGGGATGAAATTACGGTTGTTGTTCCACCTCCCTTGGTAATCGCCTCGGTTGATATAGTTCACCTCCTCGGGTGTCATCATCGGTTTGTTCGGGCAATCCTTAGTCAAATGCGGTCCATTGCACTCCTCGCATCCAACCTGCAAAGCATAAACAGATTTAATAAGTTCCTCGATTTTTCGTTCAAACTTTACCTGTTGGTTTTTCATAGCGGCTAGTTCATCGGATGGATCGAAGTCGGTAGAGATCTTTCCGGCCATCATCGGGATTTGTAATCGCTTGTCCGTCCTCCAATCTATGTTATGTATGAGCATGTCTTCGAGGAGCTTGTAACCTTCCATGGGCGTTTTGTACATGAAGACACCACCTGCAGATGAATCCAAAGTAGCTCGTGAGGAGTAAGCAAGTCCACTATAGAAAGTTTGAACCTGTTCACTCTTATTCAACTCATGACTCGGGCATGAGTTTAGGAGGTGCTTAAAACGTTCCCATGATTCGGATATGGTTTCCCCGTCTTGTTGTTGGAAGGATCGGATCTTGGCTCTCAGTTTGTTGATCTTGGATGGTGGAAAGAATCGGGAAAGGAACTTTGAGCGAAGTCCTTCCCATGTAGTGATTGAGCTCGGCTCTAAGGATCGTAACCAAGCCCTAGCTTCTCTGGTAAGCGTTAGAGGAAAGACCCGAAGACGAATTGCATCATCCCGGTCTGCCTCTGTTTTGAACAGATCACATATGTCCACGAAGTTCTCCATGTGAACGATAGGATTGCTATCGTTTTTCCCGTCGAAGGTAAGGTCCTTTATCATGTGTAGGAGCTTCCCCGGGATTTCTTTGTTCAGGTTCGGCTTCGTGATCGGATTGGCGGGTACAGTTGGAGCGGCTCTCCTGGCAGTCCACATCGGTGCCTCGTCTTCCATCTCAAAAATCAAAGCTCTCGGGCGAACTTTGTTTGCTTTTGACTTCTTTTTGTTTCTTTTTCTGAACCCTCTCTCCGGCTTCTCAAATGGCTCTAACAAGTCTGCCGTGACTGAAATCACAACAAACGGTTATGGGCAACTTGCGGGAAACAGAGAGATAAAATAAAGATAAAACTAATTAATTAAACTAGAAAGCGAAAAACTTGCAAGGGAAAAAATCCCTCACAAGGATCGATTAACAAAACTAATTAGACTAAAATCTAACAACTACCGTTCCCCGGCAGCGGCGCCAAAAACTTGATGCGGTAATTATCATATATAAAAAGCGTCACAAGTTTTAACCTCTAATGCCTAGCCACCGTCTTACCACATATACAGGCAAGCGTACCTGATCGTGAGTAATATAGTGTAGGAAAGTCCAGGTATCGTATCTACCACTAGGAACGGTCAAGTTATCGTAGACTAAAGTCTGAATTGGTTTAATTAATCTAAAAGGGGGGTTTTGTATGAAAAAGGTTTAAATACTTAAAAAGACAATTAACTAATTTAAAACTAAGAAAGCAATTGAAATAATGATTTAAGTTTATAATAAGGAAAAACAGCAGTACTTATCATGATAAAGTGAATCCCCAATATGGATGATATGAATAGGTCGAAGGTTTGGTTGTTTTGACTATTGTAGGAATTTAAGTCTGAGACACCCTAACATGTGCAATTTATGGCGAGAAACTAGGATACGGTCCTCCTAATTCCAATCCTAAATCGTTTGGTCCACAATCTAGAATCGGTAAACCCTTCCTAATCAATATTGTAATGGCTCTTTTACTATCGGTCACTATTGGTCAAAGTAGCCCCTTAACACAACCTTTTGGTCCAGGTCAAGCTAAGGTAGGTTGATTATCCTTTCGGAGTCTATCTGCTTTGGTCTAACAAATACACCCAACCAAGTGAATTCAAATTGCCACAACAACATTAATCAGAAAAGAACCATAAAAGACATTCAATTAATCAAAACAAACCAGTAAACATTAATTGCAAAGTATCATCCATAAAGGTTCATCTATCATGACAAGCACTACTAATAAACTACTCACTCATAATGAAAACAAGAACATAAACAAAAGTAGACATCGACATGATACCGACAATACAACAATAGATGATCGGAGATCGACTTCCGCAGCGTATCGGCACCTTTCGTACTCTCACTCTCGTTCCTCTGTACTTCCCTCGTGTATCGGACATGTTTAGAACTGAAGGAGGAGGCTAATATTTAAAGGAAAACGACCAGGCTCCATCTGGCGATCGCCAGGCTGCCAACTTGGCGACGCCAAACACTTAAATCAACCCTAATCTTCAATTCAGTCGCACTTGGCGGCGCCAGAATGAGGACTTCGCGATCGCCAAGTAGCTACTGTGTTGACTTTGTGCATTTTTCACGTTTTCTCGCCTTTTTTCGTACTTTTCCGTTCCACGGCCTCCAAATCCTTCACAAACAATAATAAACTCTTTTAGTGCGTGAAATGATCATAAACGGGTGAGAAATGGGGTAAAGTCATACGATTACGCGCAACCAAAACATGTATAATTTTGGTGTTATCACCTTCCTTGCTTTGAATATGAAAAGTACTGTATACTTCTAAGTGCATTAAATCGCCAAGAGACTTGGACTTGCGATCACTCAATTTAAATTTACCCTAAACTTTTGCCTTAAAGTAGATCTCACAAGGGCAAGTCACATGTGTATCAATTTTAAGATGATCTTTAAGGACATTAAGAACTTGGTTTACTGGGTGACCAAGCCTACTATGCCATAATTGAGGGGAAATAGATCGGGAAACATTAAGAGTGGAGCAAGATGAAGGGATCTTAGAAATTTGGTTTTCATCAAAGAAATACAAACCACCTTCCAGACTACCGACTCCCAAAACATTCTTTCGAAGAGAGTCTTGAACACAACATTGTGACTCATCAAATCTAACAAAAACTTTATTATCCCTAGCTAATTTATGAACATACAACAGGTTAACATCCAACTCTGGTACTACCAACACATCAAACAAGGTAACATACTTTGAAAGTTTAAAATTTCCAATTTTATAGATCTTTGCCTTAGAACCATTAGAACGGTTGACCCTAATGTTTAAATCAAAAACATCAACCACATCTTCAAGATGAAGAGAGGTTGATGTCATGTGTTGGTTTGCAGTAGGATTAATAATCCAACCATGTCTTGATGTTTTCGTTACACCTGCCATATTAGCATTTTCCCTTTTCGAAGAAGTTTTCTGATCTATTAGACCAATTATCTTAGCAAACTGCTCTTTAGAAAAAACAAAAGATGATGTAGACACAGGTTCCTTAGAAATACTATGTTCCAAAACACAAGTGTTACTGGTTAAAGGTTCATTAGGTTCCTTGGAAAAAGTGTTAGCAGTTAAAGGTTTAAATTTTTTACTTTAAGTTCTATGGAAATCTTTAGGGAATCCTATGAGGTTAAAACACCTTTCAAATTGATGACCAAACATGAAACAATGTTTGCAGAAAAGATGGGAGGAACTGCCAAATCTCCTTTTATTTGTGGTAGCATTACCTAAAACGGAAGAGTGTTGTGACTTAGTGTGAAACGGAGAGGTTGACACTCCTTGGTGTGACTCTTCTCTGGAAACCAGAGAAAAGGTCGTTACTAGTAGATACAACCATGAAAAGAAATGGCACACACGAAAAAAGGAAAAAAGAACTGAATAGATTTAACTGGAAGGATCCTAAACACACTTAAAGTGCTTCAACAGGACCACTATTTAGTTTCCAAAACAAAGATACAACCAGACAACAACAGGAACCACAAACCACGAATACCTGGTAAAAATCATATAAACTCATATATTGAAACTAAATCTCTCATACAAATATTTCATCTCAAAGAATAAGACAAACCCTAATCTGATTTATAAACTTAAAATGAGATGAAAACGAAAACTGAAAACTAATTACAATACAACTGAAAGTCAACATTTATACTTCTAAAAACAAATTTCCAATTAATTCCTCCAACTATAAGAAATAGTCCTTCAGCTACCCTTCAAAAAACCTTTACAATGTAAGTATAGTCCCTGAGACCCCTGCAGTTCCATCAGCTTGCCACAACAACCCCTTTACCTATTAAAACAATAGCAAAGACATAAAAAGAAAGTCAAGATTGCATTATAGATCAGTATCTTTCAACACATCCACATGCCCCACATACCTTACTGCTACGCCACAAGCCTTGTGGTTAACTCTTTGGTAGTTGCAGAATGGTTTGGTGTTGGATGATTAGTTAAGTGGTCTGAATGATTAAAAGACATACAACGCATAATGAAATATGAAGTTTGGTAATTGTTGAGGATGAAATCAAGGCTATGAATAGTTAAAAAGAGGCTCATGATAAAAAACTATTCAGACTTCAGAGGATTTTGAAACCATTAAGAGGCGGTCCATTTTTTTGTCAAACAAAATTTACTTCTTAGCGATTCAAAGGTTGCATACAAACAGCCCAAAGTTGTTTATAGTGTTTAGCAAATAAGTTAAGAATGCATACCTTGTGATTAGACCTGGCTAACGTGCTATGTCGTGTCGAGTTCGTGTCGGGTTCAAAGTTAAACGGGTTGAAAATGCTCAACCCTAACCCAACCCGTTTAATAAACGGGTTGACCCACTTAACCTGTTTAACCCGTTTAACATTTATAAAAATAAATAATAAATAATTCACAAAAGTTTAGAAACCCAATTTTTATAATTCAAACTTATAAGATTGAACCAAATCCATTAACATTATTATATCAAAAATCCAAATTAATCGTAAATTAGTAAAAAAGGTGAAAATAAAAATTCATATATATATATACATAAACACATACACATATATGTATAAACAGGTTAGTCGCGTCATTTTCGAGTTGAAATGTTTGACTCTGACCTTACCCGTTTAATTTCGGTGTCGTGTCGTGTCAACCCGTTTACTTAAACGGGTTGGAATTTGTTACCCAAACCCGTTTATTTCGTGTCGAGTTCGTGTCGGGTTAGCGTGTCGTGTCAGTTTTTGTCATGTCTACTTATGATGGTACCACGAGGGTGTTATGGGATTGCTTGTGTAAGGTGTTTTATTACTTGTTTTGTTCTCGAACATGAGATAAGAATTTTTTGTGTTTAGATGAACATTGTTCTTTATAACATGTATGGATTATTCGATAAGCCATATATAAATGTAAAAAATGACTTAATGGGCCAAATTAAGGCTTACATGCTCAGCGCAAAAAGGGAAGCCATATATGGTCAACCAAATTTTTTATACATTATTTACCCTATGTAAAACATATGCCTAATAAAAAACAAAAAAAGAAAGAAAAACAACCAGATGATTTTTTTCCAACAACATACTTTCATCTCGTGTTCTCTTAGATACCTCAAACCTTGTTCTCTAATTTGTTACTCTCCAACGACCTCCATAGACTTGACAGTCTCTTAGCATCATTCCCCGATTGGTCTCAAAGCCTCACTCTCCGACAATCTCATGGTTATCATGTGGTACCCTGGTTAACCGTCGAGAAAATCGACGACGGTCTTCTAGCTGTGGTTTTCCTATTCACTTTTCGTCATCACCATCTGGATCTTTGACTTTCTAATTAAGGGCTACATATCTTGCATTAGGTAGTGGTTTGGTTACAAGTCTTGTAAAAATGATCGGTCCACATAAATTTTCTCTTGTTTGCAATATGGTTTCAGGATTTGCTTCTTGTTCATGATCTAGTTAAGGATTCAGATTTTTCCCAATTATAAAATTCACATTTGCAGGAAGGGTTCAATCTAACCCCCAAAAAGTAATGTTAATGATTCAATTTCAATTCGACGATAACTTTTGGAATTCAAGTTTTTGTTAAAAGGATTCAGTATAACCAAGAATGTAACAGTTAATTTTTTTTCTTTTATGAATGTAACTGTAACGCCCCATTTTCTTATACCAAAGTTTTACCAATGCTTGATTAAGTATCTAACTTGTTTAGTGGAAATTGTAGAGTGGAGGGACTAGAGTGTCATTCTGAGAAGTCAAGGGTTTGAGTAGAGGCCTATGTAAAAAGGAAAACCCTCATTCCCTTGTCAGTTTCTAGGGATACGTACGTATTGAGAGAGGAGGCGATTTGGGAGATTGAGCCAGGGATCAATTGAAGACTTGTGGAGCAATTGTGGTGAAATTCCCAACCAAGGTATGAAATACATGTCTTTTGTTAGTCCCTTGGATGCAAAGAACAAGTAGGATTAAGGGTTAGGGTTTGGGATGTGAGTCTATGATCTTAAGATCATCAATTGCATGTAATTGGGAGGATTTGAGTCAAATTAATCGCATGTAAGTACTAGGGATCGACCCTAGTTGTTGTAGAAAGTCATTGTGTTGCTAAATTTGGTAAAGTTGAGGCCTTGGCATAAGATTTCGAGGCTGGTCGCAATTTTTGGCCGAATTTGGAAATCCCGCGACCTAGCCCCGCGACCTGAGGTCGCGGGGTCAAGTCGCGCAAGTCTCTGGACAATTTTGAATTTTTGGTTTTTAGCTTTTCGAAGATTGGGTTATGGGATCATGTTAGGGATGTTTAGAAAGGATGAGGCCTAAAGTTTTGGGTCAAATGGACTAGCCTAGCTATGTCTAAGATTAGCTTTTCGGTACGGATGTCATGTGGTCATGAAAGCTATGTTTTGACATGTAAATTGTACTTAATTGTCTAGGTAACTTGTCTTGAACATCGTGCTAGCTCGTGTAAGCTATTGAACGGCTGAAAGGTGAGTACTTTATCTATGCCTACATGGTGGTGCTTATGTGATAGACCTGCATGCGTGATTATATGTTATCGGATTATGCTATTGCCTGGTTGGTACTAGTTACCACTAGGAAATTGGTTCCTTCGGGAATAAAGGATTAAGTTATGGATTAAGCGGCCTGGTACCAGTGTCAATGGATCAAGTTACATGTTATGTGATTGCCATGTGTTTCGGTTATGTATGTATTGTCATGTTAGTGTAGATATGTGCTCACTAAGCGAAAGCTTACCCGTGGTTGTTTTCCCCTTTTAGTGGCAGGTACTACTTCCGGTAGCAAGGGTAAAGCTCCCGCTTGATGATCCGGTTAGCCGCAGCTCAGTCGGTCACTTAGTCATGGAGATTTGGGACTTATGAACTGGATTTTATTTTTATGAACATGAGTGGATGTTTTTCTTTGAAACCTTAAACTGAATCATGTTTGTGTTGTTTCGCTAGACTCATACTTTGGGTTATATAGTCTAAAACCTGGAGTGTTTCTTTTGAATGGAATTTCTCTTATGAAAGTTTTGAACAAGCTTCCGCCTTATTTTATGGGTTTCACTTAAAATGGTTGTTATGAAAATTTGAGGCTTTACAATTGGTATCAGAGCCCTGGTTTAAGGGATTCAGGCATTCACGGGTAGTGAGTGTTTGAACTTAAACCAAGTGTTCTTGTTTTCTAAACTAAGAATTTTCGAAATGTCGGAATTTGGATAAGAAAAGGGTATGAGACTGAGCTGCAGACCGGGACATCAACGTGGGGTGAGCACACTATACTTGTTACGAAAGGCATGTTATTCTTATATCTTGTTTGTGATTGGCATGTAATGATATGATATGGCAAGAGCATGCATAATATTATGTGGTGTCGGTGCATGTTATTGAGTTATGTATTTATATGAAAATAGGATGAGCATGCATGTTAGTTGAGTAGAATGACGTGACTTAAGTGATATGCTATATGTTGTGACAACCAAGTTAGGAATTGAGAGCTCAGTGATAATGTTGAGCCTAGACATGTAGGGTGCATTTATAATGATATAAGGGCCCATATCATTACAAATGCATTGTGCATGTTGGGACTTGGCAGGGTTGCGAAAGAACTCATGAACTAAACAAGGTTGTAGGGAGTATGGGTAGAAGCATGAAAGGACAATTTATTGTTTAGGGAATGTCTAGTAACATGTGGATAGGATACTGTCAAGGGTTGGGTGGATGGCTTAACTCTTGGGTGAGAGAGAGAAAGAGGGGTTATGTAACCAAGTATATGTTTATTGTATCAGTATGGTGAGTAAGAAGCAAAAGGGGAAGAAAACTGTGAACACTGATGAGATGGACGTGGAGCATCTGAGAGAGATTATCAGCGCTGAAGTAGCGCAAGTGATGCAGAATACCCTTCCGGGGTTGTTTGAGCAAATGAAGGACGAGTTAGCCAAAACGGTTAACAGTCAGGTGGAGGCGGCAATGGCTAGCAGGCCTAGTGGTTCAGGTAGCTCTCAAACTAGCAAAGTGACGAGCTACAAGGACTTCACAGCATGTCAGCCGCCATTTTTCCAAGGACAGAAGGACCCAGTGGCGAGCACTCGTTGGATTACGGAGATCGAGGGTGCCTTCCTTACTAGTTCTTGTGCTGCGGAGGTTAAGGTGAGGTATGCCTCGAATCTTCTGAGAGGTCCTGCTAAGGACTGGTGGAACATCTTATCGCAGACTAAGGGCCCAGAGCAGATCGAGGCAATGACATGGGAGCAGTTTAAGGAACTGTTCAAGGAACAATATGTACCTCAGGTCGAGGTGGAGCGGCTTACGGGGGAGTTTCTGGGTATGGAGCAGACGACCGAATCAGTGAATGAAATCACTGATAAGTTTTTGGAGAAGTCACTTTTCTGCCGTGACTATGTGGCCAACGAACCTATGAAGATGTATCGGTATGCGCAGATTCTGAAGCCGGAGATAAGAGAATTTGTGGTCATGTCGGACTGCAAGACTTTCCACGAGATGCATGCTAAAGCACGAGCTAGGGAGCTCGAGTTAGAGAGGCAGGGGAAGCGGAAGAAAATGGAGGCAACGCAGGTTCAGACACGGGCGCATACTCAGGCTCAGACTCAGTCAGTAAAGAAGTTCAAGCCGACTGTGCCTAGGGTTGAAGTCAAGAAAGAGTTTCCCAGCTGCCCTAAGTGCGGGAAACACCACCTGGGAGAGTGTAGATACGGGACCGGGACCTGCTATAAATGCGGGAAACCAGGTCATTCGAGCAGAGAGTGCAAGTCGACTGCAAAGTTGTGCTTCCGTTGTTACCAGCCGGGCCATTTCATTAGTGAGTGCCCGATGACTTCAGGTTCCACGCAGACTACGGGAACAGCACCGATTAAGGCGGCAGAGACTGGAGCTAGCAAGAAGCCAGAGATACCCAAGAGCCGCGCTAGAGTTTTTCATTTGACGGCCGAGGAGGCCAAGGAGGAGCCAGACGTTGTGACAGGTACCTTTCTTGTCAACTTTTTACCTGCTTTGGTATTGTTTGACTCGGGTGCCAGTAAATCTTTTGTATCTTTATCTTTTTGTAAGGGTTTCACGAATGTAATGGGTAGATTAGATAAACCTTTAAAGGTAGAGATAGCGGCCGAAGAGTACCGGCTATGTAGTGATGTGTTCAGGGATGTTGTAATAGAGTTAGAAGGGGTAGAGTTTAGAATTGATCTCATCCCAATACCTATGAGGGAGATCAATGTAGTGGTCGGGGTAGATTGGTTGAGTCGAAATGGGGGACATATCGACTGCGAGTTTGAGCGGGTGGTGATTCGAAACCCAAGTGGGGGAGAATTGACCATCTTGAGTGAGAGACGGAGGAGGCCGCCGAAGTTGTGCACTCTAGCTAAGGCTAGGAAGCATGTCCTCCACGGTGGACATAGCTTCTTGGCGTACGTGGTCGACAGTCAAGCAGAAACGAGGAAGAAGACAGTCGCTGAGGTGCCTGTGGTTAGCGAGTATTCGGATGTCTTCCCGGATGACTTGCCTGGCATCCCTCCCGAGAGACAGGTGGAGTTCCGGATCGACTTGGTCCCGGGGGCGGCACCGGTAGCAAAGGCTCCGTACCGGCTAGCACCTCCGGAGATGCAAGAGCTCTCGAAGCAGTTGGAAGAGTTGTTGGATAAGGGGTTCATACGCCCGAGCACCTCACCTTGGGGAGCCCCTATCCTGTTTGTGAAGAAGAAGGACGGGTCGATGCGGATGTGTATCGACTATCGGGAGTTGAATAAGCTCACGGTAAAGAACAGATACCCACTGCCGAGGATCGACGATCTCTTCGATCAGCTTCAGGGAGCCGCGTGGTTCTCGAAGATAGATCTTCGCTCCGGGTATCATCAGTTGAAAGTAAGGGAGGAAGACATTCATAAGACGGCTTTTCGAACGAGGTACGGGCATTTCGAATTCATCGTGATGCCCTTCGGATTGACGAACGCACCGGCGGCGTTCATGGATTTGATGAACAGGGTATGCAGACCGATGTTGGATAGGTCGGTAATCGTTTTCATAGACGATATACTGATCTACTCCAAGTCGAAGGAGGAGCACGTGGAGCATTTACGGGAGGTGTTGGAGGTTTTGCGTAAAGAGAGATTATACGCAAAATTCTCCAAGTGTGACTTCTGGTTGCAAGAGGTTCAATTTCTCGGACATCTTGTAAACCGAGAGGGCATAAAGGTGGATCCAGCGAAGATAGAGACAGTGATGAACTGGGAGACACCAAAGACTCCTACGGAGATTAGGAGCTTTCTTGGGTTGGCCGGATACTACCGCCGGTTTATCCAAGATTTCTCCAAGATAGCAGTTCCGTTGACGAGGTTAACGCGGAAGAGTGAGCCGTTTGTGTGGGGCGAAGAGCAAGAGGCAGCATTTGATACGTTGAGAAGGAAGCTATGCGAGGCTCCGGTCCTGACATTACCGGAGGGAGTGGAGGACTTGACAGTCTACTGTGATGCCTCATATCACGGGTTAGGCTGCGTCCTTATGCAGAGGGGGCGGGTGATTGCCTATGCGTCTCGTCAGTTAAAGACGCATGAGGTAAACTACCCAACCCATGACCTGGAGTTAGCCGCAGTGGTGTTCGCGCTCAAGCTGTGGCGGCACTACTTGTATGGGGTTCGCTGTACCATTTATACGGACCACAAAAGTCTCCGTTATTTTATGGATCAGCAGAACCTCAATATGAGGCAGCGGAGATGGTTAGAGGTGATTAAGGATTACGACTGCGAAATCCTCTATCACCCGGGGAAGGCGAACGTGGTGGCGGACGCCTTGAGTCGGAAAGGGAGTATCTTACTCCTTCGTGTACCGTGTATGAGGATGACAGTGACGACGTCTCTGATTGAGTTGATACGTCAGTCACAAGTGGAGGCGGTGAAAGAAGACAGTCAGAAAAAGGAGCGGATCAAGGGACAAGTGGAGCAGTTGATGGCAGACGGTAGAGGATTGTTGACCCGATATGGTCGGGTGTGGGTTCCAGTATCTTGTGAGGCGAGACAGATCCTTTTAGACGAGGCCCATAAGTCGAAATTCTCAATCCATCCCGGTGCAACTAAAATGTATCGAGACTTGAGGACCGATTATTGGTGGCCGGGCATGAAGAGAGATGTGGCAAAATACGTAGAGAAGTGTTTGACTTGTTTAAGAGTCAAGGCTGAACACCAAAGACCACACGGGAAATTCCAACCTTTGGAGATACCCGAGTGGAAATGGGAGCATGTGACAATGGATCTGGTTACTGGTTTGCCGAGGACAGTTAGGAGGCATGATGCCATCTGGGTGATTGTGGATAGGTTGACGAAGAGTGCCCATTTCATAGCGATCAAGGAGGCTTCATCTTCGGAGGAATTAGCGGACATTTATGTCCGAGAGATAGTAGCAAGGCACGGAGTACCTGTGACGGTGATCTCTGACCGAGATGTACGATTCACATCCCGGTTTTGGAGCAGATTTCATGACGACTTGGGTACGAGACTTCAGTTCAGCACGGCTTTTCATCCACAGACGGATGGTCAAAGCGAAAGGACCATTCGGACTCTTGAGGATATGCTACGGGCTTGTGTGCTCGATTTCGGAGGGAGTTGGGACTCTCATCTTCCTTTGGTAGAGTTCTCATACAATAATAGCTTCCACGCTAGTATTGGTATGCCTCCTTACGAGATGCTCTACGGGAGACGGTGTAGGACTCCCGTGTGTTGGGGGGAGGTCGGGCAGAGAGAGCTCGGGAGTACCGAAATTGTGCAGAAAACGACCGAGGGTATTCAGTTGATTCGGGATAGGCTGAGGGCAGCTCAGAGTCGTCAAAAGAGCTATGCGGATAAGAGGCGATCAGACTTAGAGTTTAATGTGGGCGATAAAGTACTTTTGAAGGTATCGCCTTGGAAAGGGGTGATACGCTTCCGAAAGCGAGGCAAGCTAGGTCCGAGATTCATTGGACCATTCGAGATAGTGGCACGTGTGGGAAAGGTTGCGTATCGGCTTGAGTTACCGCCAGAGCTCAGTCAGATACATAACACTTTCCATGTTTCGCAGCTTCGGAAGTGCCTAGCGGACGAGTCAGCTCACGTACCAATCGACGACATTCAGGTAGACGAACGACTGAACTATGTGGAGAAACCAGTTGCAGTCTTGGAGCGAAAGACCAAGACTTTGAGGAACAAGGAGGTCGGAATAGTCAAGGTCCAATGGGAGCATCGCAAAGGCTCGGAGTGGACTTGGGAACCGGAGGACGAGATGAGGAGGGACTACCCTGAGTTGTTCCAAGATTAAGCGATTTCGGGGACGAAATCCTGGTAAGTGGGGGAGAGTTGTAACGCCCCGTTTTCTTATACCAAAGTTTTACCAATGCTTGATTAAGTATCTAACTTGTTTAGTGGAAATTGTAGAGTGGAGGGACTAGAGTGTCATTCTGAGAAGTCAAGGGTTTGAGTAGAGGCCTATGTAAAAAGGAAAACCCTCATTCCCTTGTCAGTTTCTAGGGATACGTACGTATTGAGAGAGGAGGCGATTTGGGAGATTGAGCCAGGGATCAATTGAAGACTTGTGGAGCAATTGTGGTGAAATTCCCAACCAAGGTATGAAATACATGTCTTTTGTTAGTCCCTTGGATGCAAAGAACAAGTAGGATTAAGGGTTAGGGTTTGGGATGTGAGTCTATGATCTTAAGATCATCAATTGCATGTAATTGGGAGGATTTGAGTCAAATTAATCGCATGTAAGTACTAGGGATCGACCCTAGTTGTTGTAGAAAGTCATTGTGTTGCTAAATTTGGTAAAGTTGAGGCCTTGGCATAAGATTTCGAGGCTGGTCGCAATTTTTGGCCGAATTTGGAAATCCCGCGACCTAGCCCCGCGACCTGAGGTCGCGGGGTCAAGTCGCGCAAGTCTCTGGACAATTTTGAATTTTTGGTTTTTAGCTTTTCGAAGATTGGGTTATGGGATCATGTTAGGGATGTTTAGAAAGGATGAGGCCTAAAGTTTTGGGTCAAATGGACTAGCCTAGCTATGTCTAAGATTAGCTTTTCGGTACGGATGTCATGTGGTCATGAAAGCTATGTTTTGACATGTAAATTGTACTTAATTGTCTAGGTAACTTGTCTTGAACATCGTGCTAGCTCGTGTAAGCTATTGAACGGCTGAAAGGTGAGTACTTTATCTATGCCTACATGGTGGTGCTTATGTGATAGACCTGCATGCGTGATTATATGTTATCGGATTATGCTATTGCCTGGTTGGTACTAGTTACCACTAGGAAATTGGTTCCTTCGGGAATAAAGGATTAAGTTATGGATTAAGCGGCCTGGTACCAGTGTCAATGGATCAAGTTACATGTTATGTGATTGCCATGTGTTTCGGTTATGTATGTATTGTCATGTTAGTGTAGATATGTGCTCACTAAGCGAAAGCTTACCCGTGGTTGTTTTTCCCCTTTTAGTGGCAGGTACTACTTCCGGTAGCAAGGGTAAAGCTCCCGCTTGATGATCCGGTTAGCCGCAGCTCAGTCGGTCACTTAGTCATGGAGATTTGGGACTTATGAACTGGATTTTATTTTTATGAACATGAGTGGATGTTTTTCTTTGAAACCTTAAACTGAATCATGTTTGTGTTGTTTCGCTAGACTCATATTTTGGGTTATATAGTCTAAAACCTGGAGTGTTTCTTTTGAATGGAATTTCTCTTATGAAAGTTTTGAACAAGCTTCCGCCTTATTTTATGGGTTTCACTTAAAATGGTTGTTATGAAAATTTGAGGCTTTACAGTAACATAGTCAATCTTGTTATTCATACTGCATATTCAATATAACAATCAAACAAAAACTCATATGTTATCGTACATAAAACTTTATCTATATAGGGCTTAATAGAAAACGAACCGAACAACCCCTTACATTACTAGGCAAGTAGGCATCATAATGTATTATTTTAAGAATCAATTCATTTATTATAAATAGCAAAAATGGCTTATTGTAAACATCTTGGGGTGGTGGCGCAGTTGGCTAGCGCGTAGGTCTCATAGCTAAAGAGTGATCCTGAGGTCGAGAGTTCGAGCCTCTCTCACCCCATTATTTTTATTTTTATTACCTTAATTTTTATTTCTAATCCCTTGCTTTTTATTTTTTGCTTTTGCCTCTCTCACCCCCATCTTATTTTCTATTTATAGTCCCTTGCCTTTTGTTTTTTGTTTTTATTTCCCTTTCTTTTTTATAAGCATTGTTTGGTAAAAATAAGTTAACTTATAAATTACCTTATAAATCACCTTATAAGTCATGTGCATGTTTGGATGGACCCAAGGATGAAAACATGGCAGATATTGGGCGGGTAATGCAACCCCCGACCCCGATCCCCGTTTAAACCCCCGATCCCCGTTTAAACCCCCGTCCCTGACCCCGCCCCAACAAATCCCCGACGGGTTCAGGGGAAGGAAATCCACGACGGGTCCGTGGAACCCGTTGGGTATCCGTTTAGTGAAAAACAATATATTTTAATATTAAAATTATATCGAATCATCACTTTATTAATCATCAATATTGAAAATTAAATATATTTGTCATTTAATAGTAAATGTATAGATATATACATGTAGAGAAAAGTTCAAATGTGAACCACTGTTTGGTTGTGAATGTGAGGACAGCCCAGAGCGCGCCACGTGGCAATCTGAATTTTTTTCGATTTAGTGTTATTCACACCGAATAAAGCGCTATTCAGTATGAATAACACTAACTTGCACTCTGATGCACTCGGACCCGGGTGGGTCATCCGCGGGTCAAGGCTTATTCAGTCCGAATAACTGTAAGTCCTATTCAACAAGATTCAGGGGTAGAGAAGAAGAAAACAACAAGAATCGATAGCAAAAGAAGGTGTTCTTGAATTTATTTGAGAGCTCTCATGGTTACAAGAAACACACACAAACACACTAAACTCTAATCGACTCTCATCTGAATAATGCTTCTATCACTCACACTCTCAACTCTCACACCAAGACCCTTTATATAGGTCCATAAAACAAGCGAGTCAAAGCCCAGTAAGCCCAATAGCTAACAAACTAAATATTACAATTAAGCCTAAAGCTTTCTTTATAAAACTTTCACTAATTAGGACAATTTGGTCCTAACGCTTTTATTCAGTATGAATAACACTAACCCGCGAATTTATTCAGACTGAATAAGCCTTGACCTGCGGATGTCAGATTGCCACGTTCACAACCAAAAAGTGGTTCACATTTGAACCCACCCCTATACATGTATATTTTTTTATGCATACAATATATATATATATATAGGGGTGGGTTCAAATGTGAACCACTTTTTGGTTGTGAACGTGAGGACAACCGAGAGCGCGACACGTGGCGGATGACTAAGCGCCACGTCAGATCCACGGCGGATGACTAGGCGCGATTCATGGGAGGACATTGAATTAAAGAGGGGGACCACACTCAAAGTCGCCACGTGTCGTGCTCTCGGTTGTCCTCACGTTCACAACCAAAAAGTGGTTCACAATTGAACTTTCCTCTCTCTATATATATATATAAAATAAAAAGTTAGTCGGGGTCGGGTTAGGGCGGGTAATATCATCCCCGACCCCGCCCCAAACCCGATACAGGTATGAAAAGAAATCCCCGTCCCCACCTCGTTACCTGACAAATCGAGGAATCCTCGCCTCGTTAAGATTGGGTACCCACGGGTACCCGCCCTTACGAGTAAAATTTTCATCTCCAGATGGACCATAAGCTAGCTTATAAGTTTTAAAAAGCTATTCTCAACAACTTTTTATTTTTTTTATTCCATATATACTCTTGCTAAGTTTTATACCAATAATTTTCAAACATGTCTTTTTGTCCTTTTACAGTCATAAATCAGCTAGTTTCTGCCAAACGTAACTTATTCATCCGCCACCTTATCTGTCATAAACTACGTTATCGGCTAGTTTGCCAAACATACCCATAATCGCCTCCTTATATTTTATTTCTAGTCCCTTGCCTTTTGTTTTTTGTTTTTATTCCCCTTTTCTCCTTATACTCGCCTCCTTGTTCAAAAACCCTAAACCTAAAACCATCTGCAACCTCCCTCCACCGATCAACAATGGGGAAACAAAGCAAAAGTAAGTATACATACGTTCTTTCTCTCTATTTGTGTGTTATATCGTATATTTTTGTTCAGATTTGCGTGTATTAGTTTCACAGAATCGACTGGATATGTGTATGTCTCCATTTCGATTGGTTGTTTAGGTTGGAATGTGCGTTAGTCTGTGTGTTAGACGTTTTTTCATAGCTTGTTTTCGAGTTAACCTAATACACGTATACGTGTGTCACAAGTTCTATTGAAATGCAGAAGAAAATTTATCACACACATATTCAGTCGAACTTGTGACAAACAGACACATATATTCCGTTAACTCGAAAACAAGCCGATGGACGTTCAATCGAATTTTGAACATGAAAAATGTCTGGGGCACAGGCTAACGAATACATGAATACACGTTCAATTGGAGTTCGCATACCAACCTAAACATCCGGTTGGAATTGAGGAGGATAATAGTTAAGACACAGTCACAAGTTCGATTGAATATGTGTGTGTGTGTGTGTGATAAATTTTCTTTTGCAAATTCGATGGAAGTTTATGTTGTAGTAGGAATCTGATTGGACCAGTCTGTTAATTTCCGTATTCGACATTTCTTCCTGCACAAATTCGATTCAATGCATATATGTGTTTGCATTTAGCAAATTCGATTGAATATCGAAGGTGTATCGTTGTGATTTTTTTTTTGCCAAGATAAATGCACATGTGTGATTTTGTATTTTAATTTGTAGAGAGTAAGAACAAGAGAATCACACTCTCGCAGAAGAGCAAAGTGCTAAAGAAGGTAAAATTGCATCACAAAAAGAAGGCCAAAGAGGCAAAGAAGTTGGGTATGAACAAGAAGCCTAAAGTTGAGAAGAATCCAGATAATGATGATAGACCTTTGACGGAACAAGAGCTGCAGGATGTCAAGGCTCGTCGGGCTAAGGCTCTAGAGGCTCGCCAGGCCAAGGCTCCCGTGGAAATTGAGCAGAAAAAGGATGCTAGTATAGAGAGGGTATTTTATATCATTATTTGCTTTAGATGTTTTAAAATTAAAATGGAGAAACTCAGAGTGACCATCGATTTTACCATCAAACTTATGAGAATTGTTTTAAGTGGAAATAACATGCACTAAATATACACTTCTCTATTTGGAATAGGAAAAATATGATTTTAGTGGTAAGTGGTGACATTGGTGGTTGCCATACATTTGCTCTTTAATATGTGTGCTCTAATGAAGCAAGTTTGTATAGGTATCTAGTGTAAATCGATGTGGTCTTTAGACTTTTTAACCTACATCTGCAAATTGTATTAAATTAGATGTTTTTGCAGGTTAAAAAGAGGAAGTTGGGGCAATTGGATGACGATGATGATATCATGAATCGTCCTGAGCAGGTTTCTGCTAGAAAAAAGGCTTTTGGTGAGGGAAACGTTCATGATGATTCTACAGTGATGAGTAAGACACGGGGTAAGTGACTTATTGACCATATACCATTTCTTGGAATTTACCCCTTTTGCCTTTGTCCTTTCTTTTGTAAATCTGGTTGTGCTATCATCTCAACTTTTGTGGATTGCACAGATAATTCAGAGAGATCTTTCTTCAAGGAGTTGGCAAAAGTTATTGAAGCATCAGATGTCATCTTGGAAGTGCTTGATGCTCGGGACCCACTTGGGACTCGTTGTGGTGATATGGAAAAAATGGTTTTGAGAGCCGGTCCTGACAAGCATCTCGTGTTGCTCTTAAACAAAATTGGTAATCTTTTTTTAAATATGGAAGTTGAAAATGCATCTGTTGGAGTTCTTATGGCATGCAATCTGGATGTAGTCATTCTATGCTTTACTAAACCAACGTGTTATGTCATGTCTCACTTGAAAACTCTTCTGGTTTTTAGTTTTGCGTTTATGTTTTTGAAAAGAGTGTAAGCTGGATAGTATGTGTTTAGAAAACCAAAACATTTTCTATAAAACTTCGTAGGCAGTCACAAAATGAGTTAGAAATTTAAAAAAAGAAGTTAACTTGGATTTTTATGTTTTCAAAAACGGGTCGGAGAGAACATTTGTTGAAATCCAAAAATACACAATTTCGCTTCTTTGCTTTTTTAATCTTAGATACTTGTTTTTTGTCAAACAAAATAGTCTTGTGTTATAATTTTACTATATGATAGAAATCAAAACACTGGGTGATGTTACAACCATGTAACATAAAACAGAAAATAAGTATTACCAAAATATGCATTGATTGGAGTCTTATTTTGATGAATTTCCACCTATGGCTATTACTAAATGGAACTTGGATATCAGATCTTGTTCCTCGTGAAGCTGCTGAAAAGTGGCTCAAGTATCTTAGAGAGGAGTTGCCAGCCGTTGCTTTCAAGTGTAGCACCCAAGAGCAGAGGTCTAATCTGGGGTGGAAGTCCTCCAAGTCCGCAAAGAAAACAAGCAATCTTTTGCAAACAAGTGACTGTCTTGGAGCAGAAACTCTTATCAAGTTGCTTAAAAATTACTCAAGAAGTCATGAGGTATTTCTAGTTATATTTCAATGTTTTCCATGTTCTCTATATAGCACGATAGATGTATATATGAAACTTGATATTCGGGTGATCTCCTATCCAATTTAACCATATAAACTATAAGAGCTTGCTAACGTGGATATGGTTATGCAAATCAAACATAATCTGTAATCCAGTTTTCTTTCGTATAGTATACTAATATGTAATTAAATATCTCTCTCTCTCTATATATAGGGTCCTAATCAAATGAGAACACAGTAGTTTGCAATAATTGTGAGATCCAGTTTCAGGCTTTCAGCCAATCATTTTATTATATTGTTTTTTGGGGCGGTTATTTTTGACGGTTTTTGGGAGTTTTTGAAGTTAATTTTTATTTTTGGAAAGACATTATTTGGTGAAACAAGTGGATGAAATTGGATCTCACAGTTACTGCAAAATACACAGTTCTCTCTTAAATGCCCCCCTATATATATATATAGAGAGAGAGAGGAAAGTTCAAATACAAACCACTTTTTGGTTGTGAACGTGAGGACAACCCAGAGCGCGACACGTGACAAAAAAATTTCTGACACGCGCGACTTTTCCCGCGACTTAGGGGTTGTTTACTAATGGCTTATTCAGCTTATTGGTTCAAGCAGCTTAATCGCACAGCCATAATGAAGTGTTTACTTTGGGCTGAATGAAAATTATTGTTGCTTATTCGCACAGCTTGGGAGGCACACTTGTCCCCATTCAGCCATAAAGTTTACTTCTCTACCCCTAGAATTAAAAGAAAAAAGAAAAAAGCCCTTTGTAGAAAAACAAGCCCCCAAGAAGCTCTGCATCTTCTTCACGAGATTCCAACCAAAAACTCCATCTTCTTCTAGAGATCAAAACTTGCATCTTCCACCCCAAGTTCAAAACCAACATCTCCTTCACGAAATTGTTGTTTCTCTCCTCATATCTCTCGACTTTGACGCATCACCAAATAAAAAAAAAAATTCGAACTGTTGTTTACTTCCTAAAATCGAGAATCTGCAACTCCTTCTGAATTCGTTGCATCCCTCCTCATCTTCGTTAACTTTGACGCATCAGCAAAAACAAAAACCTAAAATTGAAACCCTAATCTCCAAAATCGATTATATGTTTGAACTCACCTGCATCACCAATATCGATTTGAACTTTCTCCAAATTTGGGACTCACTTTTATCAATCGATCCTGGGTTTTTTTTAATGGTGCTCCTTGGAGAGACAATGAAAGAAGAAAGAGAAGAAGAAGCTACTGGATGGATGAAAGAAAAAAGATGGTTTAGGATCACATCATTATAATTAAATATAGCCAAGAAAAAGAAGTATTATAAAATATTAATATTAGAAACTATTTTTATTATACAGACAGTTTTTTAATATAAGGTTTTGTCAAAGAATTCATAAAACAATTTATAATAATGTTTAAGGGTAAATCGGTCATTTCAATCATTCAGACCGTTGATTCAGGTAAGATGGTAAACACCAGCATCAATTTATCCAGACAGACAAATTTATCCATACAGTCGCGGGCTTTTTGGTTGCAAGTCGCGCATGTCACTGAATTTTCGGCGACTTAGTGTTATTCATACCGAATAACGCTTTATTCAGTCTGAATAAAGCGTTATTCAGTATGAATAACACCAAGTCGCCGAAAATTCAGAGTGACACGTGGCGCGCTCTCGGTTGTCCTCACGTTCACAACCAAAAAGTGGTTTGTATTTGAACCCACCCCTATATATATATATAGAGGAAAGTTCAAATGTGAACCCTTTTTGGTTGTGAACGTGAGGACAGCCGAGAGCGCGACACGTGGCGGCTTTGAGTGTGGTCCCCCCCTTTAATTCAATGCCCTCCCATGAACCGCGCCTAGTCATTCGTTGTGGACACGACGTGGCGCCTAGTCATCCGCCACGTGTCGCGCTCTCGGTTGTCCTCACGTTCACAACCAAAAAGTGGTTCACATTTGAACCTGCCCCTATATATATATATATATATAGATATAGATAGAGAGAGAGAGAGAGAGAGAGAGAGAGAGAGAGAGAGAGAGAGAGAGAGAGAGAGGTTGGGTTCTAATGAGAATTTGAGGTTAACGTGAGAAGTGGTTATCAACCGTTGGATGCACATTAGGATGAGATACATGGAGATAAGATGCACCTAGATGCAACGGATCAATTCCCTTCTAAAGTTCAATACATGGGAGGGCATGAGATTTAAAGTGATCAACGGCTCAGATCCGCTTCTCACGCTTCTCACGTTTCTCACGTTAACCTCAACTTCTCACATGATCCTTTGCCTATATATAATTAATTGATATGTTAAAAAACAAATTACTTGTTACATGAAGTATGCATCTAATAATCATAAAGAAATATACATTGCTCAACACACTACTTATTAAATATGTAACATATACCATACTAAACTAAAATCCGACAGTAGTCGACGCAAAAACTCTTTTTTATTAAGAACTTGTGTAAACTCCTATACGTTGGATTTAGTACCGTTGATTGCTTTAAATGGTAGAGACAAGAGAGTGCTTGTATCACACGATTTTGTAAGTTTTGATTAATAGTGTGTTGTTGTTGGTACAGATTAAAAAATCAATCACCGTGGGTGTAGTTGGCCTGCCGAATGTAGGTAAGAGTAGTCTTATCAATAGTTTGAAGAGATGTCACGTTGTCAATGTTGGGGCGACACCGGGATTGACAAGAACCATGCAAGAAGTTCAGTTAGATAAGAATGTTAAACTTTTGGATTGCCCTGGTGTTGTGATGCTTAAATCCGGGGATAATGATGCTGCTGTTGCACTTCGAAATTGCAAGAGGATTGAGAAGCTAGAGGATCCTGTTGGCCCAGGTAACTGACATTTATCTTTAAGGCTGTGTTTGGCAAAAATAAGCTAGCTTATAAGCTAGTACATGTTTGGATGGACCATAAGCTAGCTTATTGAAACGCTAGTTGGAGTAGCGTTTCAGGAGCTTTTTGTAGCCTTTTCCAGTTATACCCTTATTAATATTAATTATTATCCCGCAAGATACCCTTTTTGGTCATTTTACATACTCGTAAGCTAGTTTTTACCAAACATAATTTATTTATAAGCTAGCTTATCAGCTAGTTTGGCAAACAAAGTCTTAATGTTATGATGTGTATATGTTAGGTTCGAAATTTAGAATGTCCTTTTTCTTTTTCCTGAAATTCTCCTCCTGAAACCATGGCTGCCTAACTGTTGATATTTTGGTCAGCACCAATTTCACAGCAATTTGTCACAGTTTACATGATTGATTGACTTTGTTCCTGATATGTTGCTCCATTCTTTTTCTTTCTATTTTGCATTACTCTTAATTGCTTGTTGAATCTGAATGGTTTATTGTTCGATTTCAGTGAAGGAAATCCTCAAGTTATGCCCTGCGCAAATGTTGATTACGCTCTACAAACTTCCTAGCTTCGATAACGTTGACGACTTTCTTTTTAAGGTCGCTACCCTCCGAGGTAAGCTCAAAAAGGGAGGTATCGTGGACATCAATGCTACTGCAAGAATCGTGTTGCATGATTGGAACGAAGGTTCGTATCAGCAATTTGTTTTATTGATACCATTTAAAAGAGAAACTTCTAACGGAAAATGTGCAAGTGGAAAAATAGTTGATCAATGTTGTTTTTAATAGTTTTCGGGGTGCTTATTGATGTGCTTATTTAACACCATCTCTTTTGCAGGTAAAATTCCGTATTACACAATGCCTCCAACTAGGAACGAAGGAGAGGTTATGGAGGCAAATATAGTGTCTGAGCTTGGAAAGGAGTTCAACGTTGATGAAGTATATGGCACCGACTCTTCGATTATTGGCAGCCTAAAATCTGTCGATGATTTCAACACTGTTACGATCACGCCAAATAATCCTCTTGTCTTTGATGAGAAAATGATCGAGGTGTGTTATTTTCTTCTATGATTCTATAAAGAGTGATCGGCTTTTTTCTTTAACATTAATGTCCTTTTTCGTTGCAAAGTAATCATTTTCTTTTTGTTGGAATGCCATAAGAACACAACAACGCATTTTGGTCTAGAAGTGTAAATGCAAAACCATGGTATTTTGACACATTTGGTTAAAAAAGTTAAAAGAGCATTTTCAATAGATTCTTCGAAATGGCGAAAATGGAGGTTTTGGGTAAATTTTGTGGTCAAATATTCTCCAAACTCCAAAATGGAGAAAGTGTGAAAGAGAGAGACATCCTCCAATTTTGGTTATGGTCACCATGAGAGGGATAATTTTTTATTACATTCCCACTAGTAAGAAACCCTGATGTTAAATGTTTATAAGAGATTGATAATATTTTATAACATGTATAAAATATTTAATAAATGTTATCTCCAAAATAGAGTATCTGTTGGAGTTGCATGTAGTTTTTTTGGTCCGGAGATTTTGGTCTTGATTCTTCATTTTCGAGACATTTTGGAGAATCTGTTGGAGATGCTTTAACAATACAATGTTCGGCAACACCATAGAAATTAACTTTTTCTATAATAGAGCATGAAAAGTTAAAATTTTAACCTCTTATTTCATGAAAAGTTGAAATTTTAACTTTTCATGCTCTAAGCATTTACCCCATAACTGTTGGCGTATACTTATCCACACGACCTCTTATTTCTACAGAACGATAAACCATCACAACCCGAAACCCCGGTAGGAATTATCAGCAACGAAGGCAAAGACGAAGACGAATCCATGGCAGATGATGCTGACGATTTGGGAGAGACGAAGATCAAGAGTGCCACTAGCAGACAAAATGAAAAATTGTATGCTGCCGAAGGCGTTTTGAACACAAAGTTAAGGAAAGCGGAGAAAAAGAGAAGGAAAAAGGCGAACAAACTAGCATCGATGGAAGACGATCAGCCGATGGAAGGTGATAACGTCGTAGATGATGTTAAGACGGGATCCGCAATGGAGGCAGACGACGATGATGGGCCGGCCAATAATGTCATGAAGAATCGATTTGCGTTGCCGGAGACGGCATTGGCGCTCGATGAGTAGAATTTCTACTCATCTTACGGGTGGAGTGTTATACATACGAGCTAAATTTTCGTTTTTATTATTATTTTGATTAGAGTTAAATTTTGTTTTCTATGTTATATAACCAACAATTTTGCCTAATGATGTTTTATTTGATTACTTCTGATGCTTATGGTCTCAAGATATAAATGAGCCATGTGGGTCGGGCTGAAAACGGGTTGAAATCATACCGGGTTGGGTCGAAACGATATAAATGGGTTGAATAAACAAAAGGTATGCTGGAGAAAAAACCGGTTAGATTTAGGGATGTTTACGTTTCAGCTTGGTTAGTAGGAAAAATGTGAACCAAACTGTATGAGGTTGATACATGATGACCTAATCCGAATCCGAATCCGAACTGCAGGTGGATCCGGATCGAACCGAAATAAGGTGGTTACCTACAGTTGGGTTCTTGGTTATTCAAATTTATAAAAAAATATCATATACTTCTTTAAAATGATATCGGCATATAACATTTATAATAATTATACAATATATAATAAAAATTATTAAAACCCTACAAACTAAAAAAAGTGTAAGTGATTAAAAACATAAATTTTGATTAATACGACTCTTTCATGACTTCATACCTTCAAATTTGCTCATCCACCTAAATGCTTGACAGAAACTGTAAATCTTTTCTCATTTAGCTGCCGGTTAATTAATATATGATCAATAATATAAACTAAAATTTATATATATATATATATATATATATATATTAAGGCGGGTTTATATGAGAACGTAAAGAGTTTTTTTATGTATAAAATCGCATTTGATTCACGTACAAAATCATATACGTGCAAAATGATTCAGGTATAAAATAACATATGATTCACGTATAAAATTACATATGACTCACGCGATTTTGTCCGCGATTTTATGTCGCATTCAAAGTCGCACGCGTCCTATTTTCTCCGTTAGTGTAAAATCACATGTGATTCTGTACATGGACGAAGCTCTTCGCATTCTCGTAAATTGTTAACGTTCTTGTTTGAACATTTCTCTCTCGTAAATTGTTGGGTTCGAATATCTGCAAATATCTGAAATTCAAAACCGAGACACCCTATGTTCTTTGTTTCAAGCGTGGAAACCCTAGAACCAGAAGTATTCGAGCAACCGATAAATACCCTGTTTTCACGCGTATTAGTTTTCTAAGTTTCGGATCAAAAGATTCGACTTGATTTTACGGTTTTCAAAAATCTCTAGTTGGATTTAGTTTTAATTGTTTTGCCGAAATAATTTTGTTTTAAAAAAATCATAAAATTAATAAAAGGGATCAGAAGAAGACGTTGTAAAAAGACGACCTTCCATAAGCGTCGCATTTCATGTTCGTATACATATTTGACCATGTCTCTGCCTATTTTTTCCAAATTCTAGAAAGAAAAAAGGCAAAAAAAATAAATAAAAAAAATGGTTGGTCAACTCGACCTATATTATTTGTTATGTTGGTATATTCAGCCACCAAATATTGTCTACCATCATTTTCATACCCACAAATAATTGAATTTTATTTTGCAGCTTTGGAATTTAAAACTTCATTTATATAATCATAGTTTTATAAATGAGAGGTGCTAAAAAATTATAAAGTGGAAAACCAGCTATTTATCTAGTTAAAAATTACGAGTTTAATCGTGAATTATTGGATAATTTCTTGTATAAGCTGCAGAAGATAGGAGAGTTGTTTCGTAGCATTCACAAATAAACGGCAAACAAGTTTGTATGTAAATTTTGTGATTAATATATGAATTACATAAATTCATGTATGAACGAATGATTTATTCATATATAAATCAATTAAATTTAGTTAATATGTAAATGACACAGATTCATATATAAACTCATTTTTGATCTATTTATAACAAGTTACGAAGTTCTTTCTTTATTTTCGAAATAGCTACGAATTTTAACCAGTCGAAGACGCAATCTTTGATCAGTCAAAGATCTTAACCATACGAAGGGGTTATCATCATTTCTCCACTTACAGTTCTTTAGCACTTCTATTTTAACACATAGCTTGTAGACCAGACCAAAATATATAAAGTATATGTTCATTAATCTTTTACTTACATATTGTTGAAAAATATAAATGTTACAATGCTTTTATTAACTTTACCAATAAATTAACATTCCTAATCCATTCTTGTATGAATACAATTAATACCTTTATTAGAAAATAAGCGATAAAGCGTGTGTCTTTTTCTACGTTTGAAATATACATCTTTATTATTTCAAAATTTATTAATTAGTATACTTACAACTTTGGTCATCATAGTTTGTCGGTTATAACACTTTATCTCCCATGATTTTAAAAATACAAAGATAGCCCTCATAGCTTTAAAGCATTTGCATTTCGTCACTTGCTTTAATGATTGTTAAATATATAATTTGATTTTCAAAAGACGTTGATGGCCCTTACTTAAAGGCTAAAATTCAATCGTTGTTAAAGAAAGACAAGAAATCCAAAGACTTGTACAAATTAGGAGTGAGCAACGAGTATTAAATCCCGATAATAAACCGGTATCATAGAAGTACATGACCGATTTATATATTTCGGTATGGTAATCGGTTCCATGATTTCCAATATTAGGCATTCAACAATATCGGTATTGGGTCTTTCTAATTACCGAAAATACCGAAAGTTGAAAACATACTTTTTCCCCAATATCCCAAATAAAGGTTAAAACTTGTTGTTTATGTTGTTTTTGGAATGTAATTATGTTGTTTAAGAGTTTCGTACGTTTGTTTTTTGGTTTTCTAAGGATGTTTAAGGCTATGTTTGGCACACGTAGCTGATAAGCTAGCCGATAGCTGATAAGCTAGTTGTTGATTAATAAGCTTGCTAGTAGCTGATAAGCTAGCTTATGAACAAATTATGTTTGGCAAAAACTAGCTTATGAGTTATGAGTATGTAAAATGACCAAAAAGGGTATATTTGAATTTAATAATTAATATTAATAAGGGTATAATTGGAAAAAGCTACAATAAGCTTCTAATAAGCTACTCAAAGTAGCGTTTCAAAAAGCTAGCTTATAAACTAGCTTCTGGTACATGTTTGAATGAACTAGCTTATTAACTAGCTTATTTTTGCCAAACAAAGCTTGAGAGTTCATATGTTGTTTTGGAATGGGATAACTTCTTGTTTATGAATGCTTTTTTTTTGTTGATTTTTTGCTAATATTTTATAGTGATTATAATGTTCACTTTCAAAGTGTAAAATCGGGACCGATGGGGTACTAATACTGAAACACCATTACCATTATCATATACAAAAATCGGTTTAATATAACAGTATTGAGTTTTCTCCAATTTCGGAACCAAAAATTTTCAATACGGTATTGGACCATGCTCACCCCTAAATTGCAAATTGTGAGTCCGTGACGGTCATTTGGTATTTTGAAAACTCTAGGGACAAAAAGAATCGTACCCATTAAACAACAAGGACCAGATTTATAAATTCACACCTGATTAAATTAGCATGACACAAGCGTGGATCTGAAAAATTCAAAAAGTACAGATTCAACGGAACACCGCGTGGCATTTTCGTCATTTCCGATCATTTTCATCAAAACGACGTCGTCAACAAAACCCCCCCTTTCCCATATACCAAAAAAACCCATAAATCATAAATCTCATTTTTTCTTCTTCATTTCACCTTCCACTTTCTCTCTCTAGAATCCCCCATCTTTCTCTCTCTAAGAATTTTCCGGCGACCTCGCCGTCACGCTTCCTCCGTTTTCGTCCATCTGTTTCGTTCTGTTCTCCTCCATTGCCGGCGGTTGCTAGGTTTTTGTAGAGGTTAAGAGACAGAGAGGAAGTAGGTTACTACTATGGGACAGCAATCGTTGATCTACAGTTTTGTGGCTAGAGGAACGGTGATTCTGTCGGAATACACGGAGTTCACCGGAAACTTCACCGGAATAGCCGCTCAGTGTCTCCAAAGCTACCGGCGACAAACCCAACAAGTTCACCCTACAATCACGGCCCAACCTTCAAACTACCTTTTGAAGATGGATTCAGTGAGTCTCCGATCTGATTTATTTTGTTAGTTTTTTTTTCTTCTACTTCTTCGGATCTGAAATTTTCTATTAGAAAAAGAAAATTTCGTATTCTGATTCATTATTGTGATGTTTATGTTTCTCTTTTTTTTTACCCCATTTGAAGCTGCCCTTTTTGTGATTTTCGTTTTCGTAGAGTAGAATTTTTGCTAGTTTGATTTGCTTATTGTTGATGAAATTGGGGCCTGGTGTTTTGCTGTTTTTGGGTTTTTGAATTTATTGTGGATCCAGATGCTCGGCTTGCGGTTTTCGTTTGTTATACTTCGGATCTGAATTGAAACACGAGAACCATCAGCTAGCTTTAAACGGAAGTTTTCATTTCACGTGTTCCTGCTGGCCCGCTGCAATTATTTTTTGAACATTGGGAAACCCAAAAAATCTGGTTTGGTTTTTATTTTTTTGCCCCAGTAAAAATATGAGATCATTTTTTGTATTTTTTGAAAAGTTAAACACATAAAAAAATAAAGCTTAAGCAAGTTTTGTTTTAAAATTTT